>JBAMBP010001478.1:0-234161 GCA_037044515.1 Phortica magna
TGCAGTCTTGCACATTGAATGTGTCAACACAACAGTTTGATTAAATATTTACCTTTGACTTGGTTCTCATAGTTGTTACTTTGCTTGTTTCATCTTTATGTTAGAAGAAACGCCACACAATCTGCAATGCACACGTGAACACACACACACACACAAATGAACTTTTCTCTGCGAACTCACATAGAATACTGAAAGTGAAAAATTGTGTTGAATTGATAAGAAGCGAACGAAGTTGGCAACAGCTTTGCGCCAACAGCAACACACACACACACACCAGCACATTAGCACGCCCACACCGTTGCAAATGAATTGCATTTACATATCGCTGGCATGTCCTTTTTGTAAGCATTTAGTTGTCGCTGTTGTTGTTGTAACTCGCTTTTATATGTATTCATTATGTATATACTATATGCATGATTATATAGGTCAAATGCCTTCTTTGAAATGTACATGGAGTGCAAGAACAACAACTCCAATGTACAATGCATACAGCGCGTTGCACTCGTTATCCTTCGGCTTGTGAATGTTACACACGATGCTGCTGTTTAGCAGCTGTTAAAGACATAACGGTTAGCTGTGAACTCATTACAATTCTGTTACGTTTCTACAGTAGTCAATATTTACATTATGTTGTTTACATTATGCGATGCTGTAAATTATTAATGACTGTGCGGGGGACAGTAAACATAAAGTGGTAAGAAAAACACGGTTTAAAAAAAAGTATTAAACGTTCTAGTTAGTCAAATGCTTTTTGTTTCTTTTTTTATACATGTGTACATATACATATACCTGCACTTGTCTTGTACGTTTGTTTTTTGCTTGTACATGTATTAATGTATATGTAACACACTAAAGAACCGCAAATGTACAAATAACAATTATGTATAAACTTGATTTTTACTTAGATTATTAATAAATATGGCTCACTACAACATCATGTGCGTCGCATGAAGAAGATTCTTTTTCCAGCCTTATGACAACTTTAACATTTGTGCTTAGCAGAACTTTCAAATAACAGCAAATTTACAGCGAATTGTAATGTTTACAACTTCTGAACCGTCTAAGAACTTTTACTTGCTGCTCTTTCTCTTTTTTTTTTGTTATTATTTATGTGTTGTTGTTGTTGTGGCACTATTGCTGTTGCTAAGACAGCGACTAATTAGCGTACGCACTTTATACTTGAACTCTGTCTGTGTCGTTCTCCCTCTCTCTCTCTCTCGCTCGTTCTTGCTATCTCGCTTGCTTGTCGACAAGTCTATTTGCATGCATTTATACAAATTACGTTCAGTTGTTGTTGTTGAGCACTTTTTATTTTATGCTAAACTTAACGGTTAATTGCTTTGGTAAGTTCTTTTCTCAGCTTTTTATTTATTTATTTGCTTTTTTTTTGACAGTTACACTCTAAAATGTCAATGACACTTGAGAAATGAGTTCATGGGCTGTGCGACTGCTACGTCGACGGCGACTTTTGCCACCGAAGAATGCAGTTTGTAAAATATGTGTTTGATTTTGTGCCCAACGTGAAAAAATAACAACAAAACATACATGCGTTAGTTAGTCTTTTGAAGAAGAAGAAGACGAAGAAGATACAAATTATTTATTAATGAACGGCTTAAATCAAAGCTGTTGGCGCCTACAAAGAAAGTCGTTTGCCGCTCTAACCTTTGCCTTGTTGCTGTTGTTGTTGTTGTTGCGGGATTTGCTTGGCTCATTAGTCGCCGCGCTGTTACACATAATCGCGCTTTAATGATAAGCATCAAAAAAAGAGCGAATGAAAAATAACCAAAAAAAAAAGGGTTTAGTTTTAATTACAACCAAAAAAGACAAAAATGAAAATGAATTCAAACATTAAAAACAAAAGCTGACAAAGTGTGCGAGTGAGAAGGCAATAGAGCGTGCATAAGACAGCTGAATTCTTAATGATAGTTTCGTGCATGTGCTCTCTTCCGCTGCCGCCTCACCTCTGCCGCTTAACTGATACTTTAGGCCATGTTCTGCTGTCAGCTGCACTTGTCCTCATCTGTTTGAAATTGCGGCGACAACTGTCGAAAGAAGAAGCAGCAGCAGGGAAGTGTGTAAAGATTCTGTGCCGAAACGGGTGTGCCGCCTTTAAGCGTGTGAATTCGGCTTGTTGCATAGAAATCACCCCTCCGGCGTTTCCGTTCTGCTAATTCACACACACACGCACACACAGACACACGGAGCCAAGTGTAAAATACAATAACAGTGGAAAAAGTTGTACAAAAGAGACAATGAAATGAAGGTAAGCAAAAGAAACAACAACAACAACAAAACACAGGTAGATTTGTTTAGATTTTTCAAAAATAATAATAAGCCAAGCAAAAAACAAAAAAAAAATACATGGAAACCCTTCACAGTCTTCACAGTCGATTTCGTACAAGACACTTAAATAGCCAACATTGTTTTACACAATTAGACAACGTCATCATCGTCATCATCATCATCGCCGTCGTCGTCGTCACAGTGACAATGAATGCGACTTTTGTCTTGGCTCAAAGACCAAAGTGCCAAACTTGAAACAATTCGTTGCGCTACGCATGTCCCTCAACTTCATCATCATCATTGACGTGCAACCTACAGCCAATGAAGCACTTGCCTTGTGCCAATGTGCAGAATGTTAGAGAAAGAAGAAGCATAAATAACGCACAAATGTCAACTTTGACAGTTAATCGAAAATGCACACTTGTTTTTCACTTGCGACTTGCAACATGTTGCGACAGTCACAGCAACCCAAACAAAAAAAAATACTATTAAAAATTACATTTGAAAAAATGTGAAAAACTATGAGCAATGACAACAACAACAATAACAAGCCGAAGAAAATGTTATACAAGTCTACAATTTGAATTTATAATTTCACTCTTTTGGCCGCCGAAAAATTACTCATGAAAACATTACAAACATGAAAAACCAACAACAACAACAACAACAACAACAAAAATACTGCAATTGACCATAAACATGTTTCCATTTGTTGCCAGACTCGTTTTTTCGGCTTGTTTGGGCGACATTTTTTTAGTTTTTCTTTGCTTTTTTTTTATTACTTCTTCACATTTTTCCAGCTGTTTTACATTTTTTTTTTATTTTTGTTGTTGTGAAAAATGATTGTGAAAAATTTGCCATTTTCTATTTATTATACAACAGAAAATATAAAAAATCAAAAACAAACACAAAAAAAGTCACAAAATTGTTGCTGAGACATGAGTTTTGTTGCTCGACTTATTGCAACAAAGCTTAGCAACATGTTTTGCCATAAGTCTTGTTTCATATAAGTTGATAGCATTTAATCAACATTTTTCTTGGCGTTTTACAACAACAACACACATTTTGTCAATTTCCAAAACAGTTGCATTGAGAAACGTTTTTTTTTTTAATTGAAATCATTTTGTCTTCTTTTTCTTTTATTTCTAACGAATTTTTGCACTCATTTTATTTCTAAATTTTTGTTGCTTTGAAGACAGACGTTTTTGACTTTGAAATCTCAACAGCTTTTAATATTTGTTGTTGCAAATTTAAGTGACATTTGCTTTTAATAAATATTTTGTATAAACAACTCAATTTTTATGCTAATATTTAAACAGTTGAGTCTCCAATTGAATAATGAATACGAAATGATATTTTTTATTGAGAAAAAACTAAATAAACAATTGAATTCAATACAGAGGGTTTTGTATATCATTATTAATTGTGCTGAAATAGAAGAAGAGTTGCTTGAGAAGAAGAACACACAAAGGCCAAAGAGTGATTAGTAAATTTATATGAAGTAATATTAATAATTAAGGCAACTTTTGAGTTCAATAAACATTTGCAGCAAACAATACTTTTCATGTGTTTCAATCTTAAAGAAAACTTACGGAAACTCATTAAAAATGCAAAAATGTATACCGGAAAAAAACAACAAAAAATACAACAAGCGTACAATTCGCAACACCTTTTCCGCCAACGCCACGATGAAGAAGAAGCGCAAATGCTTTGAATACACCCACGGAAAACTGCCATGCAGAAAACTCTCAGGAGAAAAAGATGTTTTTCGTAAATAAATTTTGCGCTGGGAATTGTGAGACCGTTAAAGGGACGGCAGCGACGTAAGCAGAAGCAGAAGCAAAGCAACAATAATAGAGCAACAGAAATTTTCATAAACAAAATAATATGTAAAATGCAAAAGAAACAGAAACAAAGGACTGCAAAGAAAAAACCAATGAAAAGCATCGGAAAACATATGCGAAACACCAACAATGTGTGCGTGTGTGTGTGTGGGGGACAGACATGTGCACATCCGGAAAAATTACATGGAAATGGTAAAAGTGATTTGGCTTTTTCTAATAAGAAAATAAGTAAAAGCAAAACTGCAATGGAAAAGAAGCTAAAAAAAAAATGAGAAAAAATGATTATTGTGTAATAGACGCAAAAAGTCAGAGAGACAGAGACAAGCTGCTGTGATGTACGACGAGGCAAGGCGAAGGCGAAGGCAAATTTCATCAGTCAGAAGAAAACATGAAAATACAAAAACGAAAAGAGTTGCCAACTTGCTCCGCGTCGAGGCGGCAACACACTTGGGCGTGGGTGGCCCAGAGACGACCACGACGACGACGGTGACTGAGGCGCGACTGAGGCGACGGCTGTCGGTGTCAAGTGATTTATTCGTTGAAATGAGTCGAGAGCGCAAAATACTAAATAAACTTTTGTAGCATCAAAAAAAGCGGAAAATATTAGAAACTTCAAAAAAAGATAAACACAGATTTCCATTGGCACAGAGCAGCGATTTTAATCTCGAGTGATTTAATTTATTTTCATTTTCAAACTCATTTTCCTCTATACTTTTTTGCTGTTGTTGTTGTTGTTTTTGTCAATTGATAAATGACTGTCAAATGTCGGATTGTCATGTGACATATCGCTTGCCTGCTTAAAGTTAATGCAAAATCATAAAACAAACACTCGCTGAGTGCCTTTGAGTTACATGTTCTTCCACGGCAGCGAATTATGTTCATCATGCACAACTATTTGGCTAATTTATGCACAAATGAGCTAAGCAATTTGGCCAAATGAAGGCGCTTTGTGTTTGTTGTATTCTTTGGCTTTGACTTTAATTTCGTTTTTCTTAATTGTTTTGGTATTTTGCAAAAGTTTCACTCTCTTAATGAACTTCATTAGCTGCGCAAATTATTATTATTTTATTGTTTTAAACACTTTTCATTGTCTTTCGCGTGAATTTGTGTACTTCTCCACTGTCAGATGGCATTGGTTCAAGGAGCAAACTCTAAAAGAAGCCACTGATCCACAAGCAAGTCATAACGCTTTACTGGAAGTATGGTTTAAAGTTGTGGAAAACATTTAACACCCAAATTGTTAATTATTTCAAACCAAGCCAATTCAGAATTCGCATGATCCAAGATGAAATATATGTATTTTCACAGCAACAAATTCAGCGCCTGACGACTTCACATTCACTCTAATCTGCACTCATATCGCTTGACCAGCACCGCGATTCAAAGACCTCTTTATAGGTTCGCTGCCATTGATCATGCTTTAGACTTATTAGTAAAGCAGCTCCTTTAATTTCGATCTGCTTTGCAACAACAACAAAATCAATGGCAAAACCAATCGAAAACAGTTTGGTCGGTTAAATGGCACAGTGACCAATAAATTTAAACAACATTTCAAAGAAGAAATCAGAAATCATTTTCAAAAACGTTTTCAAAGCAATTCAGGCATGAAAAATTACACCAATAAAATTGCATTTTTGTTATTATTTATAAAAATTATCTTTAAAAAAGTAAAGCCGCTGCGACCCCCCTTTCGATACGTCACGCCTCGCCTTATCTTATCTAACGTTGCCCCGCGCTGCAGGCCGACAGACAAGTCTCCTTTACGCCTCAATGAATCAGTCAACATTCCACACAATTGCAATAAAAATCAACTTTCCAATGATGGATTTGTGGACAAGTTTTGGTTTTGGTTTTTTTTTTTGTATTTATTGCAAAAATCAACATTTGAAAGAAAAACAAAAAACAGAAAACAACAACAAAAACATATAAATCGATGACAACGCAACAATTTTGCCTTATTAGCCAAACTTGTTGCTTTGATACATGCTCTGGTGCTGTTGTTGTTGTATTTGTTTGTAAATGTTGTTTTTGTAATTGAACGTTAAATGATTTAAGTTACTCCTTTTTTTTGTTGCAATTATTATTGCATTATTTTTGCAAAGTGAAACTATTTTTGAAATTTGAAATTTTATTTTTTTTTATTTATTTAATTTTTGATTTTTCATTTCTAACATTTTTCTAATGAACTCATATTTGAAATATAAAACAAGTAACAATTTCGATAGTTTTCAAGTTTTTAACGCTTTTGATAAAACAATTAACAAAAACCAAATTAAGTGTGAACATTCTCAAGAGGGAACTAAGGAATTCGCCAATGTTGCTAACGACCGAAATAGAATTGGTGAATGATGAACATAATTTTGATCCTGTGACAATCGGCTTGGGTGTTGGTGCTGTTTTTGTGATGATTTGTTGTTGTTGTTGTGTTTTCAATCACTAATTGAAAGAAGAAACCAGAAAAAGCAACTGCCTCACAATGTTGCAGCAACAAATGTTGCAGAAGAATGTGCACGGCACAGTCGAACTCTTGGCTCTAACCGGCCGCCGCATAATAAAACCCAAGACAGCAACGATTTATAACTGTTACAATAGAAACAACACTTACTTTCAATCTCGCTGCTGTTGTTGTTGGTTTTACTTTTTGATTAAATAGAAGTTGTTCAATAAACGTTGAAGAAGAAGAAACAATTTGTTGTTGTATTTTTGTATAACTCTCGCGTAAGCAGAATAACACGCAAATTTTTGTTGTAAGTTGTCGTATGTTGTTGTTATTGTTGTATTTAATAATTCTTTTATACGCGACCGATTTTTACACATACAAGCGCACACACTCAAATAAATACCTGTACACTACTCATGCATGTGTATGAAGCGCAGGCAAATTGTTGTTGGCTTAAATCGTTACGTTTACTTGTTTTTGTTGTTGTTTCTATTTGCCTGTTTGAAATATACACAACAAATTCTTTATATTATTTTCTCGTTATTTGAATCAAATTAATTTTGTTTAATTCACAGCAGCAGGAAATGCCTTATTTTTTTACAATTTATTATAATTTCATTTAAGTTGCGTTAGAAATTACATTCAAAATAAAAATATTGCGAAAATCGCGCAGCGAACCACTGAAAGTGACAACCGACAAACACGTCTTAACACCTTTGCGTGTAATGTTCTTTGCGTTTATAAACAATATTTCGTCGAGTTACCCAATTTTATTTATTAAAATTATGCATTTTGACCATTTGGGCCAAGTTAACTCGCAAGCACGAACCGTTCACGCGCACACACGTCCTCCCGGTTTCAGATAAATTCGTTAAATGAGCGCATTTTGAGAGAACGAACTAGTGATGGCAGTTCTTCAGCGCATTTTGAGGGAACGAACTAGTGATGACAAGCTGTAATATTTCACAAGTCACGTACTCGCTGTGATTGAGCAGCTCGCTAAATGTGATTGGAATCACTGCATGCAAACTTTCGTATGCCGAATAATATTTTTTAATTTTTTAATAAATAACAGAAACTTTTACTGAATAATTCAATTGAACCCGTAAGAGATTTTGTCGAGAAACGCAAAGAAGAAGAGGGTTTGTGACACTAAGTGACACAATTGGACTTACCTAGAAACAGAGGAACGGGAAAAATGCAGATGAAATGCACCTCGACATACGACAGTTCAATATTGCGCTTGCAGCGTCACAACAGAGTCATCGTTTGCATGGCTCTCACTAGGCAGAGTAGTCAAGTCACCAGACACCGAGAGTTGCGTCACGAGCGCTCAATTTCGAGAGAACGAACGAATGGTCGAACAAATCTATGCTGCCACCTTAAATTTTTTCGAACCAATCTGACTCTTCAACTAATCCAGACGGTCATAAAATCGTATATCCAAAAGTTTGTCCTTTCACCAAACTTTTTTTAATTTTTGGTGGTTATTTGCATTTCCATGTGAAATTTCCATTTAATTTCTGCAACGAATACCTAACAGAAAGTGGCAGCACTCAACTTCATTAAAAGCCGCAGCTCTCTCAAGAAATCTGTTCCCAACAGCAAATGGTCGATTTAGTTAACAGTCGAAGCTGATCTCACTTATGTTTGCTTGAAAAACTACCACGCATAAGCCAATTGAATCGAGAATTCTCAATAAATCTATCGACTCCAGCAATGAATCGAATTCCAACAATCATCAAAAAGCTTAAACTTTAAACAAAAGAGCTCAAAATTGAAAGCAACCTTTCTTTTTTGAAGATTAATTGCTTCTCAACCCATTGATTGAACATTCTAACATAAAAATTAATACACTAAAAATATATTAATGAATTTATTTCATTATTTTTGATAAAAATTACATTCCGTGCAGTTATTGACTATCCGTCGAACTTTTCGCGCTGCATAAGATTAAAATTAAAAGTTCGTAACGATCTCGGCTGTGTTTCATCGACTTTTCATTTTAACTTCCACCAAGTAACTGTAGGCAACAGGTTGATATCCGGTTCAGCTAAGATTGTTGGCAAGTAAAAAGTTAAGTTGATTTTAGCAATAATATATTTTCCTTAGGGCAAAATACATGAGTCCAGGCAGGAAAAGTAGACATTCGTCTAAAACAGCACGCCTTGTATCTTCTGGAAGCTGCGTGCACATGAAACACAGTCTTAAGATACTGGCATACACTTGTTGAACTGTTATACAGACACCGTCGAAAAGCTTTTACCTGGAAGCTTTTGCTGAAAATAAAATACGGAAATAGGATTCTCGCAATATTTTTGTTGCGCACATTCTTTATTTGAGGAAAAAGAAAAGTTTTTAACCGTTACATTATGGAAGTGCTAAACGACGATTGCGTTGAGCATATTATGAGTTATCTCACTTTGCGCGATAAGATTAACCTCGCACTTACTTGTGAGCAGTTCAGCGAGGTATTCGCCCAGTGGTCCAGGCGACGTCTCAAGACAATCGAGACGTATACACTGAATGGCCTTTCGTGGAAGGAATCGGAATCGCTTATTTGACTTGCCGGGCCATCCATACACAGTTTGCATATGCATGAGGATCTGCTCTTCGTATTCGACTACTGCACCAATCTGAAGCACATCGAGATTTCCTGTAATTATAAATTCTTTAAATGGCGATTTCCGGAAATAGTAAAATTGAAGACCCTCGAATCCGTCAAAATCGATCAAGTCAAAACGACATTAAAATTTGTCGTAGAGACATTGAAGGAACTACCGAATTTAAGATCTTTACATATAATCTGCGATCAATACTGGGAAGGTAAGAATCATGCATACTTCATAGACAATTAATATATAGTTTATTATATAATGCATGCATAGGTCGATCTTATAAATTTCAAACCGTTAGCGAACTAACTTACAGAAAAACAAAGCATTCCATGTAAATGTAACGCATGGCATAGCCAAACGTTTGCAAACATACAACTATTTGTTTCATATTCGATGCGACTTTGTTACTGTTACGCCAAGGCAACACATACGACAGCCTAGCATTCAGACACAATGACCAAGCCTAAAAACTGAAACGTTGCATGTGTTGTGTGCTCATACTCAACATGGGCGTATTCAATACTAGAAATCTTGCCAATTAAAACGACAAACTTTAATTTTGAATTTCATTGCAGGCAATTATATAAGCGAACTAAAAACCATCGAGAATCTCGTCTTGTATTATTGCAAAAACACAAAATACAAATACTTCAAATCGATCTGTACTGAAATGAAGCAATTACGCCAACTATATTTGTTCGAGGAGTGCTCCGGTGATTACGAAATGGACACTAGAATGTACAAGGCAATGGTGGCAGACTGCAAGAACTTGGAACATTTATGGTTCTTTTCCATTGGTGGCAGATACGAATTGGTCGCTGATTTGCCGAAACTTAAATGGCTCTCGATTTATTATCGCGACACGGCATGGCATCCGGAACTTTTCATACAACTTGCGGCCAAAAAGTCAAATCAACTTGAAGCGTTGAAATTATTCTGTTCACCGATAACAAAACAAGATGCTTCCTACATTGCTCAGATCAACGGACTTCGTGAATTGGTTTGCAGGTTCAATGATATTGAATGCTTTGAGCAAATTGTCAATTTGAAACGTTTGGAATACGTACACTACACGTGCGATCATCTCACAGATGCAAATGCTTTGCAAATCATTGAAAACAATCCGAATTTGGTTTATATACACATTGGCAGCAAGCAACTAACAATCAATTTTTTGCTCAATGCCATCAAATTGTTGCGTGCTGCACGTGCAACGAAGACGCGCAAGAATTGTAAGCTTTTGGTGGGCGTGACAAAGCAATTCTGGCAGTCAAGAGAGGTCACATATGCAACATTTCTTGTACTCACCATTTAATTACTCATACATATCTACTTTTAGCGTCCGGAGTTCGAGAACTCAAGACATATACTGGAGCTGGTCAGCAATGCATCGCAACGCGAATTTACGCTCACACAGGGCTTGAAATATGAGAACATGAACTTGCACATTTTTTAAAATATATGTATTAATCAACAATTATCTGCTTCAAACTTAAATAAAGAAATATAGATGTTTTATGTGTAAAAATTTGTTGTTTAGTGGACTTTATGCATAACTGTTGGCGAGTTTTGCTTCTTCTTCGGTGTGCGCCATCTTGAATGACAGCAGCGACGGCATGCACAATGGACAAACGAGTTTTGTGTTGAATAACATTTTCCAATAGAAAATTGCCGTTTTATCAAAAGTATTTTGTTTTCAAACACTTATTTTAAAGTAAAACATATTTTGAGCAAAATTAGTCGCCAAAGTTACTGAAAAACATTTATTTGCATTTCAAAGGTGCTGTAAGACAAATGAACATTTAAAAATTTCAATTTTCGCGGCTGTCATGCATTACTTTTGACATAACGAAAGAAACTCTGGATACAAAATCTGACACGTTGAACGACGCATGCGCCATTTTGAGCGACAACAGTGCCATGGAGATACAAATCAGAACAGCTGCTTTATGAAAATACAGAGAAAGCCAAACAAGCAAATGGAAAATATCAATGAATAAAAAGAAAAACAACAGCAAACAAGAAAGTAGAAAGGATAGTTTGATAAATCGAGCTGAAGTGTAAGCTTAAGCGAGAAGTCAATAAGTATCAATAAGGCTATAATCTTAACATGTAAGTTTGTGTGTGTGTGTGTGTGTGTGCATGTGTTTTATTGTTGTACCTCCATTGCGGTAAAATCTCATAGATATACGCACACATACAAATTCACGCTACACACTCTCTCTCTCTCTCTCTCACACACTCTCCTGGGTGTTGTTTTAAACGCGCGAGTACGAACATGAATCAAGAGTGACACAACTGTCGTCGACGTCGACGTCTCGTCATGAGGGACGAAATAATTAAACAAGTGAAGTAAAGTGGCCTAAAGTGTATTGCCTGACAAAGAGCACCATTTTTGTATTAGCATAATTAATTAACGTTAAATAAATTGCATACAAAAAAAAAAAAAAACAAATAAAAATGAACGTTTTTAGTGACAGAACATAATTTGTGCAAAAATAACAATAGTTGAAGAATTTCGCCTATGTGTGCGTGTGTGTGTGTATTTTTTATGGTTATTTTTGAATAATTTTAAAAAGCACAACAACAACAACATGAATATTCATCAATAAGTAAAAAATTATTATGTATCATTCACAACGAAAACACTCAACAGAAGCAACAACAACAGCAACAAAGACGAAACAGACGGCAGTCAACGTTTTGCTGCTACGGTGCCAGAGGTGAAGGAATCAACGCAGAAGTAGATGAAAAAGAAGCAGCACCACCAGCAGCAGTAGCAGCAGCAATAGCAATTTGACAGAGCAGACGGCCAGAGGCAACGGTACGCATTGCTGCTCCACATGTTCAAAAATAAACTTTTCTTTTTGGCTGCTTCAGTGAACGCATTTTCAATTTGTCTTTTTTTTTTTGGTTTCCAAAAAAAGGCCTAAATTTTTAGTGGCAATTGAGTAAAAACGCGAAAGAGTTGAATAAGTGAAAAACATTAACAAAAAACTAAGAAAATCTTTAAAATATGCAAATTTTTCATAAATGATTCAAATATTTATTCATCAAACTTTTAGATTGTTGTTGTGTTTGTTGCAACCAAGGTAACCAAGGGCAGGGCTCGGCTCTAAATAAAAGGAACGAAAAAGAACAACAATAACAATAAAGCGTGCGACAACCCTGGACGACGTGCGCCACAGCGTTTGTACACAGTGCAAATGCATAAAACACCTGCTGCTGTTGCGGAGTAGCAAAATTCACCACCAACTACAACAACAATAACAACAACAGCAGCAACATTAACAGTACGGCTTTACGCCTGCAAACAATAACAAAATACTGCAAACAACGTGCTGCAGTACGCGTCGTCGCCGCCGTCAACATTGTCGTCGTCGTCGTCGCAGCCGGTGGCCGTCATAACGGTTTATACAGCTCAGTCGTTACGGGCATCGCCGTCGACGTTGCCAAAGTGCCGCAATAATTGTTAATATATAATATATTATAAAACAATATGAACGCCAGCCTTACATATGAGATACTTATGTATCTGAATTCATTCTACTTTGGCATGTATGCCGCCTTCGAAATCGGAGTTGGCGTACTCAAGCGTATTAATTTGCATTATGGCGAAAATATCTTTATACGCGAGGCAAGCATATTACTAACGTTCTGCATTATTGAGACAATACGCATCGTACTCGGAAGGAAGAGCAGTCTAAGTGATCGTGGTGAGTGTGTAAAACACTCAAAGTGTTAATGACATATAAAATTTATGCTTTTCCTTGCTTTCGCTTTTGTTTATCTTTGTTTATTGGTTATCTGTTGCCATGTTGATTTGTCGAGGAGTCTTTGGGTTTGGTTGAGTTGACATTAGTTAGTCATCCTAGAGCGATAAAAGCGCACATGGTTAAGTCATGCCGCATATATTATTACACATTTGTTTGCCTAATGAACTGTACAAAGCATGGGCATGAGTCTGGTTGTCGTTGATGATGATGTGATGATGATGACATTGATGTATACACATATGTATGTATTGTACATAAATTAACGTTGTTGTCATTGTCATTCAGTTTTGCTATATCCTTAATAATATATGTGTATGCGTGTGTTGTTGTTGTAATGTGCAAATGCTGTTTAGGACCTTGTTGCGCTCTTAATGGCTTTATTTGGCTATTATACTTGTGTGTTTATTCAGGCTTTAAAAGGCTTTTCCCAGTAGAGACACACACAGAGCATGCTTATCACACGTGTGTGTAAAATGTCAAACAGTTGAAGTCATTCTCAGTTTATAGCATGAACGTGACGATATTTTGAGGTCAGATCAGATGTCCTGCTTCTAATTATACATGGTATGGCACTTTGAGGCTATGAAACGTGTTTAGATACAATCAGTGAGAGTTTTTGAAGATATGAGTGCATGCAATGACAAAGAGATCAAAAAAGTTAGAAAGACGACAGCAAGAAGTGCAAAGTTGTATAAGATTGAAGCATAAAATAATGCCACATTGTTATTTAATGACTAAAAAATTGGTTAGAAAGTTAAAAGACAAGTTAGATAAGAACATAACTTTTTAGAAATTCTGACTTTTAATAAATAAAAAAGAAAATATATAAATATAAAACTTACTTATTCTTCTTCTTCTCCATTTTTTCAGGTTGGCAAGCAACAGCATCCGTAATATTAACACTGCCCAGTCTTGGTATCGTCATCTATTTATGTTGTTTTCAATCTGTTATTCTCAAACTCGAAATTATTCTGAGTGCCTTAATGATTGCGCTGCAAGGCGCTGAACTAATCTACGCCAGCATCTTCATTTGTACATTATGTCGACCGGTTACATATACCTAGCACTCGTTGTTCTTGTTGTTGTTTTTATTGCTATTGATGATGATGCTGATGCTGATGATGATGGTGACAATGATGATGATGATGATGTTAACTAAACGAAAATCGTCACAATTGCATTTGATAAATAATATGAAAACATACCGCACACGCACGCGTATAAAATTCATTACGTATACGTTTGTCAAAGCAAACCAGGTTTTTATTAATAATGAAGATAATAATGATAATGATAACGACGATGACGACGACACAAATAACAAACGTTGCCTCAAACAACTATCATCATGGCATATATTTATTGCAAAGGCATCAACAGAGCTTGCAATGAAACGACTTCAATATTAAATGCCAAAGGATTCATGTGACTAAGGACTTTATAAATATATATTTACGCGGGGCGTACGTTATAAATTTATTTATAGACAACGTTCCACATTATTATAACATTTATATACTAAATGCGACCAATATAAGCAACTAAACAACCAACCAACCAACCGACCGATCGACCGTTTCAATGAAGTAATAACTTTTCAAGATTTCTCAACTTCTTTCGAAATACAAAGGGTGAGTCAATTATTCAACACTTTGCTGTAAAAGCAATTTATTTTATTATTTTTTTCTATATTTTTAGTTTAACGATTTAATTAAATTATCAAATGCGCACCCATTGCGGCCGCGTTGTTGCACCGACCGACCAACAGACCGACCGTTTCGATCAAAAGGCAAATCTTATTTAAATAGAATCTGCTTTTGTGTCCGCTTTTCTTTTGAGGTTTTCATTTGTTGTTGTGTTGTAGTTGTCTGCGAACGTCCCGTTTCGCTGCGATCCGGGCGGCCTTAACACATGTCAATGTGTTTGTCGTTTAGTTTTTTTGCTCCTTATATTATAATATAATATAATATATTTATATGATAGGCCAAAGTTATATATGTATATATGGCACTACTATGTGCAATGCACACTCTTAATTCAAGTGTAATCTATATTGCATATTAACTTTGCTCTGGCGCCCATCTCCCATCTTCAAGTTGCTGTTGTAATACATATACGTATCTGAATAGGCGTTGATGTGCTGTGATGTGATGTGACGCCAAGTGCTGTGATTTATTGAGAGCGCGCATAATATCGAAAATAGCCTGTACTGCCTCTGCCTACAATGCAATCTTAGCTCGAGTATCTTATTCTCTGGCCTCACTATTGTAAAGACTCACAATTGCTGTCGTTTCACATTGCACGGCGAATGTGTGCCTCGATTGATTGTCAGACTTAAGCGAATTTCTTTATACACAACTCAAAAACCTTTGCAAACAAACGAACAATGAGCACATTTGTAAAACGAATTCTAAGAAAAGACAACCGTCATTTCTGAAGAAGAACTTGAATATTTTTTGTTTTGTGAAAAAATCACAAGTTATATTGAAAAAATTAAGTATACGTGGTTGTATATGCCGAACAGTTTGCTTCTTTCTATAAATATTTGTGTTTTGTTTGAAAAAAATCCCATCTTACTCACAAATTTCAACTTTTCGAAATTCGACTTTTTTCAACCTACTAAAGTGAAGATTTCAAGCTCAATCTGCCAAGCTTCAATGCTGGCATATTTAAGCTAATGTACGGCACACATTTTCAAGGATATTCCTTATAAAAGTTACTTTTGATTTCATTCAATACATATTGTAGATGATCGACAAGTCTTGTCAACTAAATATTTCAATAATGTCTCACAAAATCTCACACATAATTCAAACAAAACAAAAAAACAAGACATTAGAACACGTTTGGCATGCAGCAACATGAGCGCAGTGCCTTGCAGACGCAGACATTGTGGTCAGTCTAAAAATACTGGGCCAACGTTAGACACACGACGCATTATCACAGAACTTGTCGCGATATTTACAAGACTGCAAGTCTATTTTTACGTGCAAATTTTCCTCAAATCAAAAGTTGTATTGTAATTTATAATCAAACAATCAACTATCAAATAACAAATAGCACACCGAGTAAAGTCAATTAGAGTCGTGTAAAGAGTCTAAAGGATGCCAAAACCCAAAAAACAACCGCCGCCGCTCGTGCCAAAAAAACCAAATCCGAGCATGAACTATGAGGTGCTCATCTATCTAAATTCATTTTACTTTGGCATGTTCGCATGCTGTGAGTTGAGCATGGGGCTGCTAAAGGCAATCAATCTTTCGTACACGGGTCATACATTGGCTCAGGACTCGACCGTTTTGATTGCGTTTTGCGTGCTCGAAACCGTGCGTCTTATCATGGGACGCAGCGGCTCACTGGCCGATCGAGGTAGTTTCTTTTGTTATAAATTTAGTTTACAACAAAAAAAAAATATATATATATTCGGTGCATTGAACTCGTATCGTTAAATAAAAATATATAACACTTTTTTCATCACTTTCAGGTTGGCCACCGATTTTATCGGTTTTTCTTACTGCGCCGTGCTTTCTTGGCGTCTCCTACTTACTACTTTTGCAGGCATATAAACTACGTTTGGAATATGTGCTCTGTACGCTACAGCTCGGACTTTATTTAACAGAAATATTTTATGCAATATATTTCGTTTTCTCACTATGTCGTCCAGTAACTTATGATTAGATCTTAAACAATTATACACCGATGCAAAAATAAAAAACCAGAACAAATCCCAAAGAGAAAATGTTGAAAAAAATTTTGCAGTTTTGGCAAAAAATAAGAATATATGTTAAGCTAGCAATAAAAAAAAATATATATAATATAAATGAGAGACCCAAATCAGTAATAAAGTCCTTAAAATTATACGAAGACAAAAAAACAGAAGAGACTTTTGACAAATTTATTGGACATTGCAGAACTAATAATAAGATGCTCATGGTATATAAATCCGAAGTTTCCCTTCAGGACTTACTGCATCATTAAAAATTTGTATGTTACATGACTTTGTCAGACGGCCTCAATAATAATTGTAATATGTAATAAAACAAAAAGATAAACAAAGTGTTAACATAAGCATCAATTGGAACCAAAATATAAGACAACAAACCGAAAATAATTTTCAGACTTTTGAAGACAATTTTTATTATATATTAAAAAATGAAAAAAAATAAAGGAAACCTTGTTAACAAAACTTTATATATATGTATATGTAAATGAAATGTAATTTTCACTTTTAATTTTATGTAAAATGAAATTTTTGTAAAAATGAAAAATTAAAAAAAAAATAAATCAAAAAACAAAATTTGTAATTATACAATTTAGAGTGTCCTTTGAAGTTTTTGCACAAACTTTTAAAAGAACTAAACATAAAAAAAATAATTGTTAAAATTAACGTAGTACATACTGTATAATGTAATTAGCTTGTATAGAAAACAAAGCTCAGCCAACAAAACCAAAATTACACAAAATACTTGATCTTTTTCTTGATCGAGCATTTTAGTGTGAGAAAACTTAATAATTTATATTTTTTTAAGTTTAATGCGTCAAGCAAGTATGAAATAAGTTAAAAAAAAAAGAATACACAACAAACCCAAAACTGTAGACAAAGCATAGTTGGCTAACAAGTTGAGAAAAATATTGTTTACTATGATTGCGCGATAGAAATTTGATTTCTTCCTTGAGTTTTACAAATTGAACTTTCAGTGGACACTTTGTCCGTTCATAATAGTTGAACATAATCATGCTGGTTGGCATTGTAACAAAACAAAATAAAAATAATTAAACGCAATTGAGAAATTCAATGAAAACTGTTGAAAGTCATAAACTAAAATAATGTCAATAAGTAAAATGTAATATGTAATAAATTAATTCAGTGTTTTTATGGTTTCATAAGATTGTAATTATGCCTGCAAGAACGTTGAGACATGTGTCATTCGATTTTATTTTTCACACAGTCAAATGCAATTGTAAATGTGCAAACATTTTCCATACTGAAGTTTTAAAAAGAATTATTGAAGAACATGGCAACATTAAATATTAAAAAATGTGTTTTTTAAAGACAATTACAATTAAAGTTGTGCAGAAAACAAAATCAGCGCAAAGTTTATTTATTAATTTGTAAAATATTTATGAAAAGTTTTGGTTTTCCGTTAAATTATACAGAGCAGAGTTGAGTAAATAATATGTTAGTTAATAAAGTTTTTATGAGACGACCTAGAGAATTGTAGAACACAAAAGAACAAACAAATGTACTTAGAATAAGAAAGTTTGAGTTTAATAAAAATTGATAAAAAAAAGTATACAGTTTAAATGAAGATCTTATATGAGTAATAAGTCGTGTTCAAGAGATTTTTATTTATATTTCCTTCTTTTTTCTTAGTTTGTCACAAGATTTTATTGCCATTTGCCATACTCATGTACAGATATAAGACTATTTCCGATGCTATTGAACAACGTCATTCGTAACCGATGTGGAAAACGTATGCAAACACACACACACAGTCAGACGCAATTTCTGAACAAGGAAAATTCATAATGTATAAAAATGTATGATTAATATTTATAAACTCAGTTATTTGCCTCAAGTCGTAGTGTTGAAGTCAGAGACAAGTTTTAAAATGAAAGCGTTGCTTTCGATATTAGTTTTAGTGTTTTACACTTTTCAAAAAAGTCAAAATTTTCCATTAAGTGAACATATTAACATGGAATGCCCCAATAAAGTGATTGGCTATGAAGGAAACAAATTAACTGTTTTTTTGAATTGGCTAGGTCACTTAAGTGAACTAAAAAATGAACTTATGTGTGCAAAGCAACAAATTAACAAATATGGTTCAAAAAATAAAATTACTAAAATAATGATACACAACTTCGACGTTTTCAATACAATAAGCTCATTGGAGTTGTTAAGTGAACTTAGGATCCCGCATGTGGATGAAGTTGTATTTATAAATCTTTTTACCAAAGACAGTATAGAAATCATAATAGAAAGCAATATTACTATCGACTATGGTGTACAAAGTGCCATAATCACAACTTATAAGGAAAACATAACTGAAAAATTCTTACAAAATTATCAAAATGTAAGTGAGCTGAGACTTCAATTCTCCAACCTCAAGAAAGTGCCCAACAAATTGTTTGCGAATTTAAAGCACGTAACAGAAATCCATTGGACAAACGAACAAAGAGCCGTTTTTCAAAGCGCTGATATCGAAGAGCTGCCGGAGTTAAAAAAGATTACGATAATATTTATGAGTACATCGTTCCATGATTGCAAAGTATTTCCACTCAACTTTCACAATATGAGTCAACTGATAAATATAACGCTTACAAAAACTTTTGGTAACTGCATTGAGGAAGATTTATTCAAAGGAGCTGACAATTTGGATTATATTGCTATAACAGAAAACACATATCTTAAGAAACTGCCAGATAATCTATTTAATGATCAAAATAACTTAAGGACATTAAACTTGTTAAGTAACAGACTTGAAGCAGTGCAGCCTCAACTTTTTGTAAATTTGAAAAAGTTACTTTGGTTAAATCTTTCCAGCAATAAAATCAAAGAAATAAACTTGTAAGTATTCATGACTTTAAAATGCACCAACACATTTGTCTGTAAATAAGACTTCTTCTGTTCTTTAGGGTATCACCCCTTTTACCCAATATGATACTTCTTTATCTGACGTCCGATTTTGAGATGAAAGTCAACATTCAACTCAATTCCACAAATTTCAAATCTATCGAGTTTAACATGTCAATGACATCAAATTATACGATTGAAACGGATGCATTTATTTGCTACTCAGGTGAAGAAACTTGTGACTTTTCACTTGACCGCAATAGCATGAAATGCCCCGATAGCTGCAAATGTCAGTTGAACCAGCGAACTCAAGAGTTTAAAGTGGACTGTGCCAACAACAGTTTCATTGACTTTCCAACAGTACCAGTGCCTATCAAGGCCGTGACGGTAAACATAGAAGATAATCAATTGAAAGCTCTACCACATAACTCGAATTATGGATATTCAAGTGTCACCAAACTAAATGCGTCCAATAACAAAATCACATCTCTGAACTTGGTGAACTTTCCACCTAACATAACACTCTTTGATCTTAGTAATAATCTGCTGACAGACATAAAACAAGATGTACTCGATTATATGGCGAAGAATGAAGAGCTTGTGCAGTTAAAATTAGGCGGGAACCCTTGGCACTGCAACTGCGATATGATGCCATTATTCGACTTTGTCAAGAAGTCTCCTAAGAAAGTGCTTGACTTGAATCAATTGCGCTGCGACAACATTAATAAAACACTAACTGAGTTGGAAAAAAATTATATTTGTCCATCACCTTGGACCTTAATCATCTGGGTGATCGTTGCAGTAATCATGCTACTCCTGATTTTAATCATAATTTACCTATGCAATATGCAATTTATAAACATTTGGCTTTACGAGCATAACTGTTGCCTGCCATTCATAACGGAGGAGCTTCTCGATCGCGACATGTTATTTGACGCCTTCATATCGTACTCGACGAAAGACATGGACATATTAAATGAGTTTGTGGAAAAGTTGGAACGCTGCCACAACCCCTACAAGCTTTGTCTACACGATCGCAATTGGCTTGCAGGGGATTGCATCACTGAAAGAATTACACGAACAGTTGAGCTTTCCAAAAGAGTTATAATTATTCTGTCGCAAAACTTCTTGGAGTCTACGTGGGGCCTTATGGAATTCCGTTTAGCCTACCAAGCATGCATAGACCAAAAGCGCAGACGTCTGATTGTTGTCCTTTATAAGGAACCTAAGAGCTTTGACAAAGTTGACACTGAACTGAGGGGTTATCTACAGTTGAACACATACATCAAATGGGACGACCCGAATTTTTGGCGGAAGCTCCGTTACGCAATGCCGCACCGAAAGCCCCATGTGCGTGGCACACCGCGTTATGAGCAGAATGAAGAGCTCCAAATGGGTTACATTATGTGATAAGCTCAAATTAAACCCAAACAATTTGTAAATACTTTATTTTGTTTTGCGCTTTTAATACATTATTATTTGTGAAGTATTTATGCTCTTTTTTAATTTATTTATTTTTATTTTGTATCTAGCAGGCTAATATTTTTTTGTTGTGTGAATTTGTAGAGAGAAAAAATTAAATTTCGTACAGCTTCGGAAGACAAACACACACATCCAATTTATTTGTCAACGTTCATTATTCGCTGCAAAATATAACATTTTTGTAGCAATAATAAACACAATAGACAATAACAAAATCTCAATAAGTGAAAAAAAATTAATTTTTTGCAGTCATGAATTTTATGAAGAATCAAAAATCAGGTAAGCAAAAACAAAAAGCAGTAAGTAATACTTAATAATAAAAAAATAAATTCAGATGAGGGTTTTAATGAAGATCGACATTCGGCATCAAGCGGCAGCCGACGAGTTATGTGGAAGCTAAGCGATGATGAGGAAACTTTCGATTCAATAGTCAACTATCGACGTATGTCGTACCGCAAGAACAGCATTTCGAACAGTGCAGTGGCAGACACAAATGCGTTGACGGCTGATGCTGCTGCTTCATCTACTGCCAGTGCACCGCCTACAGCCAGCAACACAAGCTCTCAGAATGTGGTGCCAAAACCGCATCGAAGCGGTGCAGATGCATGGACATACATTTTCAATTTGATCAAGGCCAATAAATTGGCCGATGAGCTAACTCAACCAGCTGCGCTGGCATTGCGTTATAAACCATCAAAGGAATCGCTCAAGTATAAACGCAGTAAGGACAAGCAATCACAGCAACAACAGAAAACATCGGACAAGCCTAACCGTAAGTTAGTCATAACCGATTTGAAGATGGAATGTTGCGCTCTGCCACCACAACAATGCGCCGTTGTAGCAGAAATGCCACCAAAATTTGCGCAACGTTGTACAAATGATACCGATTCATCGGACAATGACGAAACAACGAAAGGGCCGGAAGCAGTTGTTGCCGCTACCATTGCCAATCCAACACCAACCTCATCCCGTATGACGGCGGTGAAAGCTCAAAGTCCGGATAGTTCGTTCGATGCGTTTATATCGATGCTACAATCACCACCACCACCACCAATTCCCTGCAATCGACAAACAACAAAACGTAAAATACAAACTGCTAAACCGCCGAAATCAACGAATTCGGCACAGAAGCTTTCCAACAACGTAGCATCGACAAATATGTTCCGTCAGCGCCAATTGGAACTGCATCGCTATCGCTTGCAAGTGGAACAGCGCCGATTGGAGTTGTTGGACTTGAAAATTGCTCGCGAACGTGAAGAAGCCGTGCGCCAGCAGATACTATTCCAGAAGGACTTGGAATTTAAATCAACCCAGTTAAAACAAGTCATGGATGATATATCAAGCATATAGCAAATTTAAGACCGGGACTGAACTACACAAAATTCTCAATTAGCAATAAATTAATAGTTATAAGCAAATTACGAACTGTACGAATAATAAATACTTAACAAACATATAAAAATTCGCTTGAATTGTACTCACCTTTTTTTAGTTCCCAATAAAAAAAGTAGGATGCCTTGGAGAACAAAAACGATTCCAATTTTATAAAATTCGAAATTCAATTAAAAATGGCGCCAAAAGAAACATCAAGAAGAAATGACAGAACGAATTTGACAGTCAAAATATTTACAACTACTCATTGTGAATGTTTAAAATGTCAGCTGTGTGCGGAATTGTTTATTTCCAAACTGTGTTTTGTTTTTAGAATTTCTAAAATTATTTTACAAAACGTATCGAAATGCTACAAAACTTGTGCCGTATATGTGCAAAACCAGTGAAAAATAAAGATTCCAAAAAGCTCTTTGAGGAAAGTACACAGGAAATATTAATAAATATAAAAGCAATCACAGGTTTGATGGTAAGATGGCAGCATCCTACAAGGAATTTTCAAAAATAATACAAAATATTCAATTATTTTCAGCTAGCACCGCAACCCAGCTTGCCCGAATACATATGCGATTGCTGTGAGTTAGATTTAAAACAGGCAATTTTATTTCGCGAGCGATGCATTCAAATCCAAGAATATTTACTACAAGAAGCCATCAAAGAAGAGGAGTTCGTTGAATTAGAAACTATTGAGGAAGATGATGTCCATCTAACTGAGGTAGACGAGAATGTATATCCTGTAAAGCTAGCCTCACGTGATGAAAGTGAATTGAATGCTAATGATACAAAAGACAATGATATTGCTGATGAATATGACGAGGATTTGAATAATTTGGATGCAGTCTTAAGCAATGACCATGACATTAACCAGATAAATAATAACGTAGCCCATGATAGTGAAGTAACCGATCTCGACTTAAAAGAATCGAAAGAAGTCCAAGAAGGTGATATATGTATTGGAGAAGCGATTGGCATAAACAGTTTGGATGCTCCACTAACCAGTGCCAATGATGAAAACCTTAGTCAAAATATGGAACTTGATCCGGAAGATGACGATGCTGATTCAATGGATTCAATACCGGCAAGTATACACGATGATAGTGAAAAAGAATGCAAGGATATTATTGTTATTCCTGTGAAGCCAAATATCAACAAAAATCCTGCACTTGAACATAAACTTGCATTGATTGACAAAAAAGTTGCACGGGCCGAAGCAATTCAGTCTAAGAAAGCCACACACAAAGGAGCCGCATCAGCAAAAAGCAAAAAACGCGGACACAAATCAATTGACGATAAATTACCTGAGAATCCAAAATCGCAGTGGTTTATTTGCGATCAATGTGGCATAGGTGTATTTCGACGTCACGCTTTCGAACAGCACTTACGAAGACATTTTGGAGTTAAGGAACATCAATGCGAGTGAGTAATGCTAAGCAATATTTCACGAAACAATTGTAATTGGTTTCCCATTGGTAAATTACAGGCTCTGTACAGACAGTTTTTGCACGCAATCTGAGCTAAAACGTCACATGCGCAAACATACCGGGGAACGACCATTTGCATGTCACTACTGTGAGCGACGCTTTACGGATTACAGTACACGGGTTAAGCACGAACGGACACATACCAATGAACGGCCATATTTATGCAATGAATGTGGCAAATCCTTTACAACAGCGTACATACTCAAAAATCACATGCTAATACATACCGGCGAGCGTTCATTTAGGTACTTAGAAAAGCGATTATATCATTAATTTTATAACTTGAGTTACCTTTGTGTTTTCAACAGATGCGATATTTGCCGCAAGTCCTTCCAACGTCAAACACATCTTGCCACACACTTTCGCTCCATTGTACACAAACAAAATGAAGAGAATGTTAGTAAAGGGGGCCATATCAGTGATGCATTGGACTAGAAAAAAACGAACAATTTAAATATAAGAATATTTTTGATATAGAATAGATAATACAAATAAATACACAAGTGTAATATAAATGTAATATAAGTACATAAATATATTGTTTATAATTATGAGGGTACCAATAAATTGTCGACCGCTGTAAACAGCTGATGCACACAGCTGATTATGTTTTCGGCAAATGTAAGACGAAGTGAGAGCTGTGAAGGCGTTTTTGTTTAGTTTTATTTATTGCAAAATGGCAAATTTGGATTGGTAAATTGTAACAACACCAACAACGTTCTCTTTAATTCTTGTACTTGTTTCATAAAACGCAGGGTCTGTGTGCCACGCTCCTATGAAGTCACCAAGAATTATCTACAAGGCTACCAAACCTTTGAGCATCCACTCAAAATACAAACCGTGACGGTATAACTTTGTCAACATACTTAATGTTTTATATGAACTTAAAAAATATCATTCAGGTTGTGGATAGCAAAGGAACACGTGCACCCAGTCTTGGCAGCAATGCTAGTAGCCGGTCTTCCAGCGTTTCGCTTATTGTCGATCCTTTGGGCAGCGCTTTAGATGGCACCGATCCGCTCTCGCAGTTTGCACGACAAGAACAAGAATTGCAGGATCCACTCTCGCAGATGGCTACGGAATATGTGAGTAAACACTATTAAATGATGCCGAGTTAATAGAAAACTTTTCGTCAGGACGTAAAATCGAGGCGGCGTGAAAAGTCTACGCCGGAGGATAATGCGCTCAATTGGAGCTCACGGCGTTTGGGTATATTGAATCGTTATACAACATCCGAGAAACTTTCACTCTCAACAAGTTTTTTGTGCACTGGCGGCAGCGGCGCAGATAGTGGCACGGATAACAGTAAGCAATACAAATTTTCCATTGAATTGTTCGTAAATGATTATATAAATAATTTTGTATACCTAGTTAAAGCTCAAACAGTTGTCGCTGACAAAGTGAAATATCGTTTAGAACAACTGGACAGTTTTGATGATGGCAGTATGCGACACATGATGGACTTAACTCAGCAAGAGTATATACAACGTTTTGAGCAACTAAAGCAAGAACTTGTGCAATCCTGGCATAGTGACCAACGTGTCAAAGCACTCAAAATTGCCATACAATGCGCCAAAATGTTAGCAGATACATCAGTGCTGCAATTTTATCCCAGTCAGTATGTGCTTATAACCGATATCTTGGATGCCTTTGGCAAACTTGTTTACGAACGCTTACGCACAAAGGCAGCGGGAGCTACGGGTGCATCAACAGCAACGCTGGAACGTGAACGTGAGAGTGCGCGTGAAACATGCCAAAATTGGTTCTTCAAGATTGCTTCAATACGTGAGCTATTGCCGCGTCTTTATGTCGAGATGGCAATATTGAAGTGTTATGAATTCATTGCTGACAGGTAAGCAGACGCACATTTTCATATGTAACTCACAATTTGTATTAAAATTCATTAAACATGTATTCATTATAGCAGTGAATTTGAAGTTGCACTGTTGCGTCTCACAAAAATGATACGTGGCATTGCTGATCCGCTGGTTTCCACCTATGCTCGTTGCTATTTGGTGCGAATTGGTGTCACCGTCACACAAACAAAAGAATATATACGTGAGAATTTTCATGATTTCTTTACAATCTATGCTATGGTGAGCAAGAGTTTTTGAAATGTTGAATGTTGTAAAACATAGATCGATACGCTTAGATTTTCAGATACTCAGCGCGTTTCAATCTACATCCAGAAATTATTACGCCGGGGACGTACCTTGGTCTCTATACGCCAGCGTTAGACTATATGCTGCAAGCGTTGGTGCACAAATGTGAACTCTATACGCAAGAGCTGTTGGATGAATGCAAAACGCTGAAGAACAAGTATGTGTATTGAAATGTTTATTGTCGTGGCGTTGTATAACATAAACATATGACTTTATTTATTAGTGGTCCACTCTTGGTCTCCATACTCAACGCTTTCAAGTCTGAATTTATTGCTGCCAATGCCATGGACTTCATACAGCTAATGATCGACTCGAATACGGCGGGCATTTCTAAGGGTCAACTATTTCGTGCCTTGGGTAGCTGCGTCAGTCGGTGTGCGCCAGTTCAAAAGCAACGTTTGGAATTTCTAGCCACGGCATTTGAAACGATTAACACTTTTACCGATCCGAATGAATATATAACTTGTGTCGAAACTTGGTCGCCGTTTGTCGCTGAGAATTTTACGGTATGTCAATGTATTTCAGATATATTTTGAACTGATTTTGAGTTTTTGCCACTTAGGTGCATGAGATAAATCGCTTTTTAGGCGATATCAGCACACGCATGAGCGTTGGCAAAGCCTATGAGAAACACTACACTCAATTGCAGAGTATACTGGACAAGATCATGCAGCATTGCAAACACATTGAATTGCTACTCATACAGGACAATTTCTTGCCATATTTAGATCTCTTTCACAAGGAATCGGTCAAAATTGAGATGTGCAAGAATATACTAACCATGTACAAGCAAAACAGCGAGGAATACACTTCGGATGCTGTGGTCACCAATGCCTTAATGTATATCGGTAAAATACTCAATGATTCCGTTACGTAAGTTAATCGATCATTTATTGAAAACAAAACGCACCCTAACCATACTTTATTTAAAACGCATAGTGCACTGACAGTTGATGACGAGCGACGTCAAATCTCTCAGTTAATCAACAGTTTCATACATAAAATCAACTTTGGTCGTGACTTTGAGCAACAATTAAGCTTCTACGTTGAGGCACGTGGCACGTTCGCCAATCTGGATGCTGTCTACGTAACACTAGTGCATGCCGTTAATAAATTGGCCATGGCGACACATCAGCTCATAAATGGCCAGCACACTCGTAAGACAGCTGCATTTGTTAAGGCTTGTATTGCCTATTGTTTCATAACAATACCCAGCATTAATGCCGTGCAAGTGCAAATGGATCTTTATCTGTTGAGCGGTCAAGTGGCATTACTCAATGTATGCTTGGGTCAAGCGGATGCCTGCTTTGAAGCAGCATTGTATTTGGTCAATGAATTGCCCACTACAACGGAAATTGAAGGCAAACCTAAAAGTTTGGAAGCATATTTAGTATCATATTTATGCAATATGTTAGCCACGCTGGTCGTTGTGCCCGATAGTCCCGAACAGGGCGTATTATATTTTCTACGCTTGTTACTCGACATGCTGAGCAAGTACCCATTTAAAGCGGACAGCGCCGCGCCGGTCACCGTCTATCTGCATGCCTTGGACATGCTCTATGTGCAAAGCTTAGAAGTTTTTCCTTACCACATACCGAATGGTAACTTATTTCATACTTTGATTTGTTCTCAAGCTAATTTTATTTGGATTTCTTCCGCAGTGGTTTCCAACGATGAACTCTACGGACATGATCAGAAATTTCTTGCAGAGATAAATAATTTGTGCTGTCAGGTCATTGATGCCATACTCATACAATTAAAAACGCTCGGCACGGCACAACAAATGCGCACACAGGCCACACTGTCCTTGGACTTGTTTCTGCGCATTGTACGCTATGCTGATTTAAGTCAAGAAAAGACGTTTCAGTTAGCATTGAACCTATGGTTGTTGGCTTACAAGGCGGAAAATCAACTTGATCCAAAATTGATTGTAAGTTGGTTTGCAGTTGCATGAAATGTTTTACTAAACTTTCGCTTTGTTCTTTTTACAGCCTCAAACACTCAAAAATGTTGAGGAGACCTACAAGCTGGTAAAGGATAATAACACACAGCGCGCTCAGTGCATCGCAAAGCTGTTAATGCGCATGCGCAACAAGTAGACACATTCCCGCAATCAGAATTTATTTTATATTATTTAACGCTGTGGTATATTAGATATATTATATTGACTAAAAGCCGCTCAAGACGTTAGATTATATTTTCGAACAACTTGCTTGTGTTGAGAGCGTGTGGTTATGGTTGATAAAACGTCTGTGGGCGTGTTAGGAAACTAAAACTAATTAGTAATGTTATTTTCAACGGAATTTCATTTGTTTGCTTTAATGCTCACTGCCAATTTTGAAATAATACACTTGGCTAAAGTTTTAAGTTTTTATTATAATCTTTATTTTTATATATATATATGACTTTTTTAATTGTTTTTGTTTTTCTTTAATGTAACTTAAACATTTTTCTTTAGCAATTATTATGTAATTTTCTTTATGTTTTCCTTTTGTTTTGTTTTTAATCACTATTATTAATTTATGCGTTGCTTGCTCCATAAAAAGTTACACTTCGACATATCTCTGAATCTAATTTTAAACTTTGCTTATTCAAATATGGATTTTATTTTTTTTTTTGTTTTTTCCTCCTTTAGTACGCTTTCTTTCTTTCTTTTTACTTTTTAATTCATCGATTGCTTGTGCCGTGTCGAAATAACAATGAAACTTCTCAAACCACAAATTTACAAACTGCGAAACGAATAGAATTTGATCAATCAATCAATTAATCAATAATTAGGTATTATTGTATATTGTTTCATTTAAAACTGACATGAAATACATATAATATATATTTTTTAGTTTATCGTAATTTAATGATTATACAATATTTTTTTCTTTTAATTTATATTTAATGTGTTCTTTTTATACTTCTTCAGTAATGAAACTGGTTTAATGAAATATTTATAGAGAGCACTGAATAAATAAATGCTTTAAAATATAATGTAGAATAAAAATATTAAAAAAAAATTGTATTACTGCTTTATTTATTGGGGTTTGAAACTTGGCTAACACGACTTAATAAAAATTGTTGTGGCTTGAATACATATTTATGGAAAAGTAAAGTAACTCGTAAATTCTTAAAAAAATTTCTACAAGTTAGTTCGAACTTTTCTTGCGAGTTCGATTTCTATTACACGAACGAGTTTTAACTTTAAAAGAGAAGCAGAAGACTTCGATTTTTGCCACGCGCTTTAAGAAAGTAGTACAGTTATTTGGAAAAAGAGTGTGCGCACCTTTGTCAACTTTCTAACTGTTATACGTACGGAGAGAGAGCAAATGTATTCGCTCTTACGCGCAGACATTTTCCCGAAACGAGTCACAACCGTTTTTGCTTACAATTTGATTTGTTTTGATTGTTGTTTTTAGATTTTTAAATTAAAAAACCCAAATTAATAATTGAATCGATTTGAATTACTCGAAATCATTTATTTAAACCAATTACAGCATTTTTGACATACAACCGATCGGAAAATCAATTTTATCATCTATAATTGATTGAACATTCAATTTATATGTCGTTTAGAGGTAAAAACAACAAACAAATTGCAATTGTTTTGTAACTAGAAATGGTATAAACGTACCCTGCTTGATTTTTTTATTTAAACGAAATTGTTCCACGCTGACCTAAACGTCTCAGTTCCGAGTTAGTATTTTTTGTGGTGTTTTTTTTTTATAAATTCGCCCTTTTTTTTTTTGAGTGTTTCGTATATGAAGATGTATGAGTTTTCGAACATAACCTCAAAAACAAATATCAAAATCTCTTAGTGTAATTCTCCCTCACCTCACTGTCACTGGAACAAAAGAAACTTTTTGAGGAACAATTTTTTTTTACCATAAGCGATCCTCTCTTAAATGTTTAATATCAAACTATGAGTATTATTAGCGAATATTGCTGAGCATATGAATCTGAAAAATATCTAAAATAAATCGAATTTCTTAGAACGTTTGGAATCTCATATTTGAACAACAAATAAAACAAAATATGAAATTTTCAACTTCATTCAAAACACAAACCGGTTTTGAAAACAATCTAAATATACAAGACTTGTTGTATGCAGAAGAAAAAAGATTCGCTACTTTTACCACTTCAAGAACCTATTTTATCAAATATGCTTAATACAAAAAAATGCCATACAAACTCATAAGTTTAATGATCTTATCGTCAGAGTACAATAAAATCAATTAGCATATTTAAAACAAACGAAAAAAAAAGAATGTTTTGAAAGATTTTGGTTTTTTTTTTAGTTTTTTTATGATTTTATTTGAAATGAATACGAATTCCAGTTTATTATTGTTGTTGTTGTAATTCACGTAAATTTGTTGTTGCTGCTGCTGCCCGCTGGGCGTTGGTTGATAAAGAAAGCAATTCTTTTTTTTTTTACTAATTTGTCACACATTTTTGCTAATTTTCTTTCTTCCCATTTTTATGATCAGCGCGCACAAAATAAAAGTGCGCTCTCAAATATGCAATACTTTTTTTCATACACAGGCGTCGTACGTGCTTCTTCCTCACATTTGTTTTGTTTTTGCAAACGTTTATTTTTTTTATTGAGGCCTCGGCACTTTTCTTTTTCAAACGGTATTTTTATTTTCTGTTACACGTTTTCGCTTTACTGATATATGAAAAATGTTTCCTTTTTTTTACGGTTTTATTGAATTTTTCTTTAATGCGTTTTTACTTCTTCAAAAACTCTCTCATTTTAAATGCAAAAAACTTCTGGTTTTTGGGAAAAATTGAAATCTCTACAAATACATAGGCATTAGAAAATATACAAGTATGTACTATATATATAATATATATACTTTTTTTGTTTTGTTTGCTTTGTGTACTCTTCATTTTTAGCAACTACAAATACTTTGCTTTTGTTTCTTGTATTAAATATGTTTTGTTGTTGATTTATTTTATTTGTTTTTTTGTTTTTGTGTTTTATTTATTATTAAAAGAAAGGTTGACAATACACACGACGACGTACGTTAAAAAAAATTATCGAAAAGAACTTTAACAATTCAGTAAATAATTTTAATGTTACTTAAAATGAATGTGCAGACAAATTGTTAAGAACAACCATAAAGAAAAAAAAAACTCTTATTTTTTGTATAACGAGCGAATCTTTAAAAAAAACGGGATCAATAACATTAAAAAGAAACGAATTTGAATATTTTTTGTAGCTTTTCTTCCAATGCACAATGAATTGTCTCTTTGTTGTTGCTATTACACGCCATGTGTGTTTGTGAATGTGTGTGTGTGTTTGGAAACAGTACACTTACAATTAAGCTTAAGAATTGTTTTTTTTTTTTGCTTTCTTTTTTTTTTTTTAATCTAACATTTTTAAATTTTAGTACTTTTATTGGTTTTTATTTCATTTCTTGGGCGTTTTTGTTTATTCATTTTTATATATATATTCTTTTGCATTTTATAATATGATCTCGTTTTCATTTTTATTGTTTTTATTTTATAGATTCATCTTTTTTTATATAACCGTACTTAAAATTAAAGTTTTTGTGTGTATGTGTTTTTGTTGTTGTTGCTTTTGCCCTTCTTTTTAAATTTTAATTTGATTTTATTATTATTTTTCTGTTATGACGTGTAGCGTAGAAATAGTGTAGAGAAGAGAAAACTTTGTTAAAATTTTGTTTTTGGGATTTTTCTTCTTGAATTATTAATATTATTATCATATTTGGGTTCTTCTTTCTTTTTTAATAAATTTTTGTTTCTCTGCGCTGTAATTAATTATAATATTTTTGTTTTTCTTTTGCTTTTGTTTAAATATAATATTAATAATGCTCATCGTTTTTGTGTTTTACATGCAGTACAATTCTCATTCTTCTTTTTTCAATGCGCTTATAACTCTGATCTGTTCTGATTGCGCTGCGTCTTTCAACACTGATTGCTGATGCTGTTGAACATGTTGTTGTTGTTGCAGTTGTTGACTTGTGGCGGTGTTGTATAGAAGAGCGTGGCATATGAGGACGACAATAAAAAAAACATATCTGAATGACAAGAGGGGAGCGAGCGTCTGGCCTGATCTGTCGTTCTGAGCGATTTTGATTTCAAATGTTTGTTTTTAATTATTTTTTCTTTTGTATTGACCCGGAGAGAAAACAAAAATAAAAAAAAGACAAATGACATTCGCAATGTTTTTGTTGCAATTATATGCAGCACACTTGATTAGCGTTAAATTGCATTAATTATATTGTTGAAGAAGAATCAGGATGTGTGTACAGTTATGTATGTTTGATGTTGTTTTTTAAGCTTTTTTTTTTTTGACAATTTAAGTTAAAAGAAGTTAAAAACATTATGTGAAAAATAATTGAATGTTGTTTTTAAATGTGTTTGTGTGTGTTTGTTTTGCAGGGGAGAGAGAAGTATTTTTTTATGCATATATATTATGTATAATATTTACTTTAGAAGGTATATAATGTGTTAAATGGAAGGGCGGGGGTTTACTTAAATTACGACACATCCTGATCTTCAACATCCTGAATTTGCTCTTTCTGTTCACCATCGCCTGTAAGAAAAAGAAAACGACAACAAGTTTTAGTTTAAAGTTCACACACACGTATGCAAATTTAAATAATATTCATACCATCTGCCTGCATATCAGACGTCCATAATGTGAGGTTATCTCTCAGCAATTGCATAATCAGTGTCGAGTCTTTGTAGCTCTCTTCGCTCAATGTATCCAACTCGGCGATGGCATCATCGAAAGCTGCTTTCGCCAAACGGCATGCTCGATCGGGCGAATTGAGAATTTCATAGTAAAACACCTAAGAGAACACCAAATAAAACCAATAATATAATACAATATTCTTTATAATGACATTAAGGTTATATGAGCCAACGATTGTCATATGCAAAAACTTACCGAAAAGTTCAACGCCAAACCCAAACGAATTGGATGTGTTGGTGGCAAATCGTTCATGGCAATATCACTTGCTGCCTTATAGGCAATCAGTGAATTCTCAGCCGCATCCTTACGATCTGAACCAGTTGCGAATTCAGCCAAATAACGATGATAATCACCCTTCATCTTATAGTAGAATACTTTGCTTTCGCCAGTGGTGGCACATGGAATGAGATGTTTCTCGAGCACATTCAAAATATCTGAACAGATATCACGCAACTCCTTTTCAACTTGACCGCGATAGGTTTTGATCATTTCGAGTTTTTCTTCGGCGCCCTTATTCTCCTCTTTCTGTTCAATCGAGGTGATAATACGCCACGATGCACGACGTGCTCCAATCACATTCTTATATGCAACCGACAACAAATTACGCTCCTCAACAGTCAGTTCAACATCCATCGATGCAACCTTCTTCATGGCCTCAACCATTTCTATATTATATCATAAAAAAAGGGATGAAAAGAAAAGTGTACAAAATATCAGCGATGTGTAACTTATTTGTCAAATATATTAAACATTTACATTATTAATTGTTTCATGCCTATCAGCAGTTAATAATTTCAGCTTAATCATGAATAATGAAGAAAGTACATAAGTAATATTTTATTGTTCACATTTGAAAATTATCACTTATAATATGCATGATGGCGCGCACTGCTTAGTCAGCTCTGCTTTAAGTGTTACTTCCTGGCTTTAATTCTCTTATTTATTGACTTTTTATGAATACACACACACACACATATACGCACGCCATACGTATGCAGTTGTTAGTCAGCACTGACGCCCTTAATTTTTCTTCACAACGCCTTGCGGCGGCTACGTCGGCATCAAGCCCATTGCCCAATAATGCGCAAGTAGTCTAACTATAGTCATAACATCATCATGCATGATGATGGTAGGCAGAGGCAACACAGCAGAAAGAGTGAGAGATAAGAATTTTTATCTTGTCTTTAATTTATTGCAATTTTTTTTTTTTTTTTTTTGATTTGGAAAAACGAGTTGCGACATTAATAAAAAAAAACTAAAACAAAACAATAAAAAAAGAAAATGAATCACATGAGCCTCGGTTAACTTTGATTTTGGGTGCAGGGTCGGTGATCGTGCCATCGTATAACAATTTTGCCGCCGACGCCGCTGCGCTGCCGTTGATAACAGTCAATGGCACAAAGCAAGTAAATAAATTAAGTAAATAATAAAAATTAAAAGAAAGAAAATTATAGAAACTGTTTTTGCGCTCATGCCGCTCTCTTCTTGTTGTTGTTGCAATTCGAGTGAGTTTCTTTTAAATGCTGACGCAGTTAAATGTTGTTGCTTTTTGTTTTTTTTTTTCTGGTTTATCAGAGTTATGCAGCATAAGGTGTGCGACGTGACCGTTGTGTATGTGTGTTCGCTTGTATTCGGAGTTGTTTGACACCAACTAAGGTATTGTTGCGTTATACTGTATAAAGCAACAATAATAACAAACAGCAACAACAAGAGCAAAGAAATGTTCAGCCTATGACAAAAAAAAAAAAAAAAGAATGAAACAAACAACAAAAATTGCTTGCGTGAGTCATTTTTTGAGATTTCATACCATTTGCACAATTATTTTTATTACACTCACACACATTACTTGTTTTATTTGGCTTTGGTTAATAACAGTATACGTATATATGTACTTATATATGTGTGTCAGTTAGATTAGCGTGTGTGTGAGTGTATGGATTATAATGATTACATTTTGTTATTAACGATTATTTTCTGTGTTGGAATTTGTTAGTAAATCGAATGGCTTCTTGTGCTAGTGAATCAACAAATTTTGGCTTGGTTCGTGCTTTAGAAAAGGCTATGATTGAACGTATATTAATTAATATAATTCTTGAGTCAGTAAAGAAATTCTTTCTTACATTTTAATCCTCTTAAAAAAGCGTCATTACAACAAAGAACCATTCAGAAAGCCATTGAACTTTGTTAAGTACAAGCTCACTCCACTACTCATACACAAAACGACCCTTAAAATCATAAAATTCTAGATAATTCTAAGCACTTATGCCAAAAATCAGAGTGCTGCCGGCATGCTCATTCACCCACCTAACCATCTATCCTAACATGATTTTTATAATGCTTCATCCACTCCAAATGCGCATTTCCTTTAATTGTGTCTACGTCAAGTCATGATTAATTAATGACTACATTTATTTAGAGACATAAAAAAGCCCAGAAAATCAATAAGTTGCCTAAAAAGCAAACTCTCCTCTCTAAACACACAGCAGCAACAACAATCAGTCAGAATGCCATTTACACAAAAAGTCTGCTGAAAATTCCCACGACATAAATGGGAAAAAAAATCAAAGGCAACTCCCTACGTCAAAGCTGTAACAACAACTGAAATGCCGACCCAAACACACAACTTTACAAAATGCGTCGGCGCCTTACATATGTCCTATGGAAGAGAAGGATACACCGGCAGAGCGAAGGGACACAGCAGCAGTAAGAAGGTAAACGGCGGCAGAGAGAAGGGACACGCCAACAGCGACTATACAAAAAAAAAATAAGTAAATACCAAAAGGCAAGGCGAAAAATTCTTTAAGGCAACTCTCGAGAACACAAAAAAAATGTACGAAGTCATTTCTCCTTATGCAAACTTAAATGTGACGCAGTCAACTCCTGGTGGCATGGGCATGAGTCTGTGGGTGTGTCCACAAAAGAAAATGGTTGGACAAGGACTCTAAAAGAAGGAAACATGCGCAGCATAGCAGTGAAACTTATGCTCGACGATAAAATGAGCAGAAAAATCTAAACATTTCACGAAAGGAGCGTACAAAAAAAGTCTAATTAGACAAAAGAACTGTGAATAAAGCCAACTGTGGCGCATCGCTTAAGGTGAGAGAAGAAACAAGATAAAAAATATAAAACAACTAGAAATACGAATAATAAAGAAATAAACTGAATCGTAAAAAGAGCAAACTAGCGGCAACTAAAGCCATCAGCGGCAATCGTTGCCATTTTAAAGATGAACGTGTTTTCCTTTTCTTCTTGCTCGTTCACAACTATTTTTCTACTTTTTTTTTATTGCCGCTGATGCAGCAGAAGCATCTTCCTCTCATTATCCACTTGGTAGTTGTTTTTTTTTTCTTTATTTGTTCTGCTCTGTTATTTGGCGAATTGACGACATTGACGCGCACGTCAACGTAAAGCTGAGCGACCTCGAAAAAAAAAAAAAAAAATTAGCAGCCAACAACAACAACTAACGCAAAAAGCACACTTAACGCTGCCAAGTTGTAGTTCTTGTTATGAGTTGCAACTAGGCAGGCAAAGCAAGCAAACGATAAGGTGTCGACGGGTGGGATAAGAGGAGACGTCCACAAATTTGCAGACAACAAAATAAGCTTACCGGCTGCGAACAGCGTCAGCCACTTCGTGCTCATTCCTTCATTACTACATATACGTATACGTAGTCGTTCAACACAGCCTCACACTCCTCAAAAACTTCTTCCACAAACGTATAAAAACGTTCAATCAAATTCTGTCACTGTATTGGTGGGGTTTTCATACAACTACACATTAACGCAGCAGCGCAAAGCGCCAAAAAGCTTGCAAAGTCGCGTGTAATACCTGCATTAGTGCGACAAGGCCAACAGGAATAACGCCTATATTGGAGTAGCACGAAGGTGAAAACAAGAAGCACAACATGTGATATAGACACAGCATGTACATGTTTGTGTGTCCGTCAATGAGCGAGTATATGTATGTGCAAAATTCATCTACAGCCAAGAGAAGTACAAGCGGTTCTCGAAAAGAATACGATGATAGACATCAGGCAGGGTGCAGGCAAGACGTTAAATGTTGACGGCACAGTTGCTTTCAACTTTTAACTACTACTACTACGTACGTACAGCACAAAGCAAGCGAAATCAATATGTGGCGACAGTGTAGTCTATCGTTGTCCCTTTCACTCACAAGCTATGTGTATAGAACGTAGATAAACGTAAAAACGACACAACATGAGTGGTTTGCGAATATTCAGAAAGAGGAACAGAAAAATGCGAACAATTAACAAGTACAATTAATTAAAAGTTTTAACTGTTTTCCGCTAAACAAAAAGAGAGCAGCAGCGATGACGACTTATATATGCGTGTATCTCATTTAAGACATGATACTTCTAGATGAGTAATGCGTTTAATTTTTTCCCTCTTTGAGAGAGTCAGCGAACATTCTACGTCGTAGGGTTGACACAGCGTAGTTGCTATTCACGGAAATGCATACATGTGTGCGACTTTTTTTTTATCAAATGCTTGAATGACATTTGTAAAAAAGCGGTAAAAACAGTCTACTAGCATGTTACTAATAAACAAATAGTGTGGCTATATTATTGAAAATAACTTGACTACTATTTAAATAGTAACGACACCCACTGTTTGCATGGCAACTCTCCAATGGCTGTGTCCGCGCGACGCAATTCAATCGATTCATTCATCGATTTTTCGCGCTAGCAACCAACTTGTGCGCACACATTGACGCACTCACACAATGTTGCAAATAGCACCAACTCGCGATGGCATTAGCGTGTACCTGCTCACACCAATGTGCGCGGCGCAAGCAAAGTAAAACTACAAAAAGGAAAACTGAAAGAGAGCACCACAACTGTCAGCGTTGCGGTGCGTTGTAAAAAAAAAAAATAATAAAAAGCACATTATTTCAAAGTCGTTACAGGGCGGGAGAGCGGCTAAGTAAAGCCGCCCAGGAGTGCCGACGTCGCTGACGTTATGTTTGTTTTAGGGGGTGCACAACTTTTATTTTATCCTACAGGGGTGTTGTGATGGAATAATAAATTATTACCAAATGACGCTTAATGTTCAAATACAAAAAAGTGCCGTTAAAATGTTGCCACAATACCGCCTTAGCAACAACTACACTACACTACTCTACAACCCTAGCGACAAACAGCAGACCTTAAATTTACCCCACCTAAAATATTAAAAAATAAAAAGAAAAATGTAGCACTTTTAAACCAATCTATATACTATACGTTTTCAACATAGTGGCATTAATTTAAAATTTTTGTCAAAACGAACACGCGAATTTTTTTGCCGGCAAAAAAAATCAGGTTTCTTTGGCATTTTTTCTTTGCTCAGTCGCTTCTCTATCGCTGCTCGCGTCGACGCTGCTCTCCCCTCACTGTCTATCACTTTTGTCTTCTTGGAATAATTTTTACTCATCGACCGCGTCACGCAGTTGGCGTCGCTGCCGCTGCGCTGCTTATAGTGAAAATGTCCCGCAATTGACGTTTTCGTTCGAATTTTTCATCAAATTTTATCATTTTCAAAGAACAAATTTGTTTAATTGTTGAAGCGCCCATGTAATATAATCCAACCAAGCTGTAACACCGCTCGATGACGGACCCCTCCCAACAAACGAGTCATTTCATTCCCTTCCACCGACTACCTTCTTTCTTTTCATTCTCACATAGACACGGACGACGAACTTTTTTTTCGCGTTGCTTTTTACACTCTTCTCGTTGATAATTTTTTCTTTTTTTTTTTTAAGTTTTTTACTCACCATCGTAGCGTTCGGCTTGTTCGGCCAATTTTGCCTTGTAGACGTTGTTCTCGCGTTCAGTCATTGTGTTTAATCCTTTTTTTTAATTAATTAATAATCCACAAATAATTTATTTCCCGGTCTTGGCGGCGTCTCCTCCGACGAGTGATTTTCTGCTACTGCTGTGCTGCTTGCGCGCTCGCTGCCAGTCGTTGTTCGAGTTTTTTTCTGTACAACTTTTTTCTTCTTCTTCCACTTGGCTTCTGCTTCGCTCACTCTTTTTCAATGTCGTCGTGGACGCTACGAAAAATCTGCCAATTTTTTTTTCGTTGTAAAGTTCCGGAAGAAAATATATAAATTAGGAACTTTATCGAAGAAATAACTATTATTTAAAATTTATAATAAATTCTGAATTACTAATCAATGACTAATTTCCTATACGCACTTCGATTTTCGCTCGATTTGCCGTGACTTAAACTGATGACTGAGACTCGACTGTGCTCGACGTTAGAAATGTGCTTTTGTACTCACTGGTGCACACTGGCGTTGCCAAACTGGCGATTTCTTGTCTCATGCGAGTAATACAGGCCAATTTTAGGGACTTTCTCAGCTTTTTCCCTTTTCATTACCTTTTAGTGAATTTCGGTATTGCGCCCCATCACAATGCCATTTTAAAGCATTTTAAGGAGCTTGTTGCTTTCAAAACAACCAGGAAATGCCGATAATCGAAATTAAAATTGTTTCATTAGATGTTGGGCTACTTTCTGCGATTGCGATCATGCGTGAAACTCTGCGTAGTTGTTGACTCGTTTGCGTTTCTCGGGGAAAATCACTAGAATCCGTTGGCGGCATTTTGAATATTGAATGGGAAGTTATCCATTCGAGCGATCGGTGATGATTTCCGTTCATCCTATCTGTCAAATTGTTAGCAATATAAGCATTCTTCTCAATTATGCAGTTTTCACCAATCACAATCAATCATTTCAAATTTCATTTATTTGTAATTTTAAAATCTCCAAAGTTAGTGCAAACAGCAATCGTTTCCGGCAGAGGGAGCTTAAACTTTTTTCACTGCGGCTGGCAGCATATATTTTTTGTAGATATGTGACAACAGATGCCGCTGGTTTAAAACAATAGATCAGCTGATTGTAGAACTGCAGTTTCCTGTAATGATTAACAGGGCTGTTATCCTGATGTTTAACAGGACCGATTTGTCAACACTGCGGTGGAGTGAATGGTAGTGTTAACAATTAACAGGGCAGTTCGTTGTTTTACTTCTTTCTCACTTTTCTCGTTGAGTCTGTTGGTAACAGAGAAACTGAATGTTTCTAACATGTCGCACACAGCGCAAGCTGCCGATTTTCCTCACTAGGTGGCGCTTTCTTGTTGTTTTCTTGGTTTTTTAATAGTTATTTTAGTAGTTTAATAAAACGGATCAGAGTGACCCCGACTCTATACTCAGTAGCCACCAGATTGTAGTTGGACCATCGGGGGATTGCCGCGCGCCAAACTATTGCCAGATACCAGCAGTGGTAAACGCTGATATCCCAATCTCGGTGAAACAAATCCGTTGAAATCATGTTTAATTTACCCTGAGAGACATCAAGATACGACAGGATGGCGGTGAATTTGGGTGGATGGATACACAGTTTCACTGTGACAGACACACAGACGCACAAAGGCGGCTACACCATCTACAAAATTACATCGATTGTAAGTGAATTTGGAATGAGTTTCTCGCCTACAAAATCCGGAAGTTTTCTTCACTTCTAGGTCTTCCCGCGTTCGGTGCCACAGGCGCTCACCTGCCTAGTTGTTTGGAAACGTTTTCACGATGTCAAACGCCTGCATCGCGAGCTAAACCGCCGTCATAAAAGTTTACAATTGCCGGGAAAGTTGCCCGAGCCGACCGACAGCAGCTACTTCAAGCGTTTCGATGCGGACGTCATACAGCGGCGCAAAGGATACATATTGGAGCTGCTTGACTTCACTGCACAGCATCCAGCCTTGTACAAATGCAATGCCTTTGCGCAGTTCTTTAGCGATGCACACGCACAGTCGCCGACCGCATCGCCACTGCACAAGTTGTATGTTGAAAAGCGTAATGCGCCGATTACGGTTGTAGGTGGCGGTGAGCGACAGCCATGTGGAGGAGGTGCCATTGCTGAAATATGCGATAAACTTGATTTGCTGTATGATCCACACGATGCCGGCGGTATCACGCCACTTGACCCAAAACGTGATAAAGTCGATGATAATGACACAGAGGCTGGCGTAAGCGATGAGAAATCAGTGGCGGTCGACATAACCGCTGCTGAGGTTGATAACATTGAGCCAAACGTAACAGAGCAGTTGGAGGAGCATACAGAAAGGCCGAACAAAGATTTTACACGCTTCCTAACGCCAATGGCATCAATTGAAAGCGACGATAGCGACTATATATACGAAGCCGCCTTGGAGTTTAGTCATGCCGTGCAAGCGGAGGTAAATCTCGAATATGAGGAGGCACATGAGCGTTACAAACGTGGCGTGGAAGTGTTATTGCAGGGTGCCAAGGGTAAGTGCGATTTATTTTTTTAGAATTAAGACAAGAACATAATATGGAAAACATGATGTAAATTTTTCAGATGATGCCAACGATGATCGTAAATTTATTGCTAAAGCGAAAATCACAAAATATTTAGCACGTGCTGATGAGATCTATATGCGCTTTCTACGCGATCCGGTCGATCCCAAGAAGCCACATTTTCAACTATCTATCGATGTTGTGGACAATAACGAAGATGTAGTTTACTTGGAGCGTCCGTGGAATCAACTGGCCAAGTACAAAGTGCTGCAAGTGCTGGGCGAACGTGTCATGCAAGTGCAATGCATCACAGAGCCGCAGAAGCCCATGTGCATTATGAAGGGCGTCGAGAAGCCATCGAGCAATTCACCAACGCTAAGCATTTTTCTGCCACAACAGGTGCCCTACATGGTTGAATTGCTCGCCTACTTTCAGTCGGACCAAAAAATATTCCTCTTGCTCAAACAAGCTGAGGGCGGTTTGCTCTACGATTATATACAAAGTTATACGCCGACGGCTGTAAAAAGTATGAATTACGCGCAACTATTTCCAGCTGTTGATAATATTGTGCAGGAAATTGGCGCTTTGGATGATGATAAGCCAAACAGCGAGCCAAAGCCAGAAGCACATTCGCTTGAAACGCTACCAACCGCAGATACAAGTGACGTCAATGAAATAGTGCGTAGTTCCCAAGCATTATTGCAATCAGTTTCAAATACAATACGCGAAAGCGAAATAACTAGCTTGGAGTCAAAACAACAACATGAAATTCAGCAACAAAGTGAACACAGATTGTCGAAAAGTCCACAACGTGCTTTCCTTAAGTCTCATATACCCGAGCAATGCCTTAAGCGATGGGCTTGTGAACTTGCAGTGGCCATACACAGTCTGCATGGCAAGGGCATCATATTGCGGTCCGTATCGACAATTGAACTGAATAACTCAAAGAATGAGTGAACGTTCTAAGCAATAATTGTTGCTTTGTTTTATTTCAGTGATTTACATATGGCGAATATACTACTCGGCGCCAAAGGTCAATTAATGCTCACATATTTTTATCAGAACGAAGGTCTAACTGCTGATGACAACTACGTACACAAAGCGCTGAGTAATGACGCGTTGAATCAACATTTTGTTGCGCCCGAACGACCGCTCACATTGAAATCGGATTGGTGGAGTTATGGCGTCATCCTATATCAATTACTGATCGGTTTGGTATGTTACTAGAAGCTAATGTAAACTATTTACCAAATAAACAATTCCTGTTTCTTTATAGCCTTACAAATCCATCCATCCTGGTCAAATAGATCTCTATGGCTCCGTACAATATCCGGACAATGTTGAAATTTCCGATAATGCTCGTGACTTACTCGAAAATTTGCTGCAACTTGTGCCGGAAACACGTATGGATTATGAACAACTACAGGCGCACAGTTTCTTTCGCGGTACCAATTGGCAGGAGGTGCTGATGAATGGTTTGAACAGTAGTAATAAGTGAGGGCAAGAACAATTCGATTTTGAGGAGTATTTCGTATTCTTTTGTTTAATTTAATGTTATTAGTTTGAATCTGCAAGTGCTGCATCTATACCAATTTATATCGCCATATTTCATTATGCATTATATTGAATACTTCTATGTTATGTAGAGTAACACAGCACATACAACAGTTACGCATTATGTGTTGAGTGATGGGGTATTGCATAGTTATACTCAATATTAAGATTGTTGAAATATGGAGAGCTTAGTTGGTCCCAATGGTTTAAGGCAAGAAATATGTTTAATCTCAACACATTGAATCTTAATTTTGATATTATTTTCCGCAGTATTTTTCTTTCTATCTTTTTTTTAGTTTTATTAATTTGTCACAAATCCATTTGTTTATACATATATATATATTTTTGTTGTTATTATTTTGTTAACGAAATGAATTTGTTAATTTGTTTTATGTATTACTTTATTCTTCTATATTTATTGATTTTGTTTGGTAGAAAAATATTGAACTAATTAACATTTAATGAAGAACAGCGCATTCCACGCCAAATTAAAATAAGTAAAAATATTTATATGAGCAACTAATGAATTTCTCTGTTCGTTTAGAATTTATAAGATAAGAGAAGTGAATCTAATCAAAGTGTAAGGCTATACGAATAAATTTTTACAAGAAAATGTAATAAAACGTAGTAATTAATATATAACAATTAAAAGTAAGTTTAATTACATATTATCAAAAAGTTAAAGAATTAAAATGTATTAGTTTATGATTAAAATGGAGCTGGTTTTGTATTATTTATATAATTGTGTACAATATACATAGAACAAAACTGCGTACTTAACTATTTATTGTTTTAATTACACAACAGTATTGTTTTTGGTTTTTTCTTATTCGAACGAATTTCAACTGCGCACGATTCATGGCTGCAGAGAGAAAGACGCTCACTAAGCTAATAAGGCACATTTGGAATGCATTTTTGGGAGGTTTCACTGTACGTGAAATGTACAGTTTTTGTTTTACTAAAAATATATTTTATAAACTATATTACAACTAAACTGAAAACTTTACTTGAACAAAGGACAGCAAATTAAGTTTGGCAAGACTTTTTGATTTTGTTGAGTTTTCTTTGCTTTGTTTTTTTTGGCTAAAATAGTATTTTTTTTTGTATTTAATTTAGAATTAAACTTAAAACACTAGAAAGGAACCTATGCACAATTGTAAAATGAAACTCAAAGAAAAAAAAATCATGAAATAATTTTGAATAAATCAGAAATGCTCGCTCAGTAAAATGGCCGGCGAAAGCGCAGCGCTGCTGCTGACATCTGCCGGCAGCGCGGCACCAGGCGTTGTTGCTGTTGTTGTTGCACCTGCTGATGCCGGCGATGAGTGAGCATTTCCTTTAGTGCAAAAAAGGCGGCAATACATAACTTTGCGTTTGCTGTTGTTGTTGTTGTTGCTGCTGCTGCTGCTGAGCTGAGCCGTTGCTCTCCTCACTTTTGATGACGGCCTGACAATCGTTGGGATCTTCAACATGATTTGCCGTTGCTGCCGCTGACGTTTGCGCTGCATAATGTTGCTGTTGCTGGTCTTGCATGTGACATGCATTTGTGGGATCCAGTGTGCTTAACGTGTGCGCCATGCCACCCACTTGCACATACTTAGCCTCTTCAGCCGTCAGATATTTACCATTCGTCTGATGCTGCTGTACAATCAAAGTGCCCTCGCCGGCCATGCCGCCGCCGGCGCCATCATGCTCCATCTGACCAGCGCCGGCGTGTGCCACTGTGGCATACGCATTGCCGTCATGTGCAGCATGCATCTTACTGCCATCATCGGCGCCAACAGTGCCATTGACGCCTACAATGCCGCTGCCACCGCCGCCGCCGCTGCTCATTTCGATGCGTGGCGGACTGCCGTACTCGAAGTGACGCATCGGAAAGAGTTGGCTTTCGTGCACATAAGTGCCGTACTGACTCGAATATGTGCCGTAGGGACTGGCCGCCGGCGAGAGTAAGCTGAATTGCGGCGATAGCTCGTAGGGCGGCTGGTAGCTGGTCCAGCTGTCCATGCTGCCCGGCGGCGTTACGGTCGTCGTCTGTGCGAACGTTGAAAAGGGCGGCGCGAGCGTGTTGTTGAGCGTCGACGTCGGCGGCGTGCTCGTCTTGATGTAACCCGTCTTGCGTGGCGGCTCATGTTTGCGCCACTTGGCGCGCCGATTCTGAAACCACACCTGGACGCGCGACTCGCTCAGATTCAACTTGATGGCCAGCTCCTCGCGCGCAAAGACATCCGGATACGGCGCACGTTCGAAGGCGCGCTCGAGCTCCTCCAATTGATAAGCGGTGAAAGTCGTTCTACAAGGAAAACAAACAAACAAACAAAAACAAATGAAAAAGGATGCTTGCAAGCACTTGTAGCAACAACAACAACAACGACAACAACCACGAAATCATGTCGTTTATGACGACGCATTAAGCGTTTCATTAAGCATTACGTATACGCCGCGTGTGCCCGAAATATGACATAACGAAATTGATTTCCCGTCGTTAAACTAATCTTCATCAATAAAAATAATAGCAAACCGATTAACTTACCTCGTTTTCTTCTTTTTAATGCCATTCGGATCGCCTTTCTTCTTATCGTTCTTCTTGGCCGACTGCGTCGCCGCCGCCGCCGCCGCGCCACCCGCTGCACCGTTGCCCGCCGCGCCAGTGCCCACTTGCGTTGCGCTGCCGGGCGTGCCGCCACCGCCGCCGGCTGTGCTGTTGCCGCCCTCTGAAGCGCCCATTTGACACATTTCATCGCCTTTTTTATGTTTGCCGCCCGTGGCGCCGCCATTGACACCGCCACCGCCCCCGCCCGCGACACCATTGATGAGCACCGCCTCCTGCGACACAGCGGCCATCAGACCGTTTGTCTGCGCTGGCACCGCGTCGCCGTTCAGCTCGTGATGGTGCTGATGCGCGTGCTGTGGACTGCCGCCGTAAATGTGCTGTTGCAGCTGGTGGTGCTCATACTCCAGCTTCGAGTTGGGCGAGTAATCCAATTTGCCATTCACATGGTAGTCGGCCATGGACATTGCCGACTGCTGGGTAGGCACGAGCAGTTGTTGTTTGTGCTGCTGCTGCTGCTGCTGTTGTTGTTGTTGTTGTTGTTGTATCAGACCATTGGACGTGAGCGTGCCTGTTATCACAGGTGGCGGCGGTGTGGCTGTGTAGTGATGTTGTTGTTGTTGTTGCTGCTGCTGTTGCTGTTGTTGTTGCGCATGCTCCAGCTTCTGCGTTGTTGTAATGTACTCGTACTTTTGCGTCGGCGAATAGCAGCCCATCTTGTTAACCGAGCTAACGAAGTCCATCTTTTGCACGTAATCCGTTGTCTTGTAGTTCGGCGACACGTTGCCATTCGTGCCGTTGCCATTGACTCCCCCGCCGCCGCCGCCCGGCAGTAAAGTGTTGCAGTCGGGCAGACGTTGCGCGCACAACTCATGCACAGCGCCGCCAGTGTTGCCATGCATGCCCAGCATAACGGAATGCATTTGGGCATGCGTTACCATGCTGCTGCTTGTCGTGGTGGGCAAGAGGGGCTTTGCGCCCAAGGGCGAGAGCGGGTCGGCGTAGTCGCCGAACATTTGATCGTCAAAGCCTGCGTGCTCCATCGCTCTTCTTTGTTGCTCTTCTTCTTCTTCTTCTTCTAATTGAGTTAACACTTTTGTTGCCGTTGTCGTTGTTGTCGTTGTTGTTGTTGGTTTTTGCTCAATGTTGTTTGCGCACACTTTTCATTTGTTGACTTTAAACAATTTGCGCGTAAAAATTAAATCAAAATCAATTAATGCAATTGATGCTCGCGTAAACACACACACACACACGCACACAGCGACACTAAATTATCACAGTGCTGTTGATGTTGATGTTGATGACAATGTATCGAAATCAAAATCATCAACAATATCAACGTCAGAGTCAAAAACACACATTAATTGTTGTAAATGAGTTAATTGCATTTGTGCATTGAAGCCGTTGGCCGATACAAGCACACACACAGATACGCACACACACACACACAGCCAGAAGTGTAATTTAAATGTGCTTGCGACTCCTTGTAGAATTTTGATTTAATAGAGTTCATGCAAGGAGAGCATGTTTGTTTTTCTTTGGCCGTTGTTGATTTCTTGTGTTTCGTTTTAAGCCGAAAAAACGCGTGTTTGATTTGTCGCTGCAAACCGCAAAATGTTACTTTTCTAAATATGTGAAAATATACTTTTGAGCGTTCAATGTTGTGCTACGTTGCTCGCTGCTGTTGGTGTGCTTCCGTTGAAGTCTACGCGCTTAATTGACTCGACAAACGGCGATGATTGCCTTTTTATACTCAATTTAGGCGAAAATTGCCGACGCAGCGGCAACGACCAATCAGCGCGCCGCAATGGCTGCCGACGCACAGCGAGCAGCCTGCGTATTGGCGCAGCGCATGTGCGCGTGCGAGCGAGCCAGCTGCAGTGTCGTTGTTGTTGCCGATGCTGTTGTTGCTGCTGGGGTGTCTTGTGCTATGTTTGGCTTCTTCCTTTTGCCGTGCAAAGCGCACCGATCGTACTCATCGTACTCATCGTTGTTGTTGTTGCTGTTGTTGTTGTGAACATCGCATGCTGCTGGCGCGTGTGACTTTTTTTTCCTTGTGATATTTTTTGTGCTGCGCTTCTATGTGTGTGTGTGTGTGTGTGTGTGCTGTGCCGAATTCTGCGGGGTGTGGTTAGTGCTGTTGTTGTTGTTGTCTAGTCGTGTTTACAGCTACGATTCGTTTCCTTCGGGCACGACACACGACACACGACACACAACATACGTCAATATGACAATGTGAACTGCTTGTGTCCGGTTTCAGCGACTTGGCAACTTGCGCCGTCAGCTGAGTGCCAAGCGGGCGCTTCACTGACTTATGCGATCGACCGTACGACCGATCGATCCTTCCTTCGATGTCTGCAAAGCGCGTGCGCAGACAAGGACTTTCTACCAGCATTTCCATGGCCTGGGAAAGTTTTGCGCATCTGAGATTTTCGAGCGCACAAAGACGTTTGCTGTCGTGCGGTGCGGTCCATCTTGATTGCCATAAATAGGCAGTTTCACTGGCAGAGGCAGAGAAGCTGAGGCAGCTTTGTAATGCTGAAAGTTGTACCAAAGGACTATGAATTTCCCCAATCTCCTGTATTCTAACTTTATACAAAATAATTTCTTGACTTTTGCTCATCATTTCGGTTGCTTTGTATTTTTTCTTATTGGAATTCCAATGTACACAAAATTCTTATGCATACTTCTGACATACATGCAAAACGCCACGCTTACTCTGCGAGTTGAGTCAGCCGCTGGCATGAGGGACCAACGCGCACACACACAAGGCACTGCAGTTTCAACCCTCGCAGGCTTGCAGGATTTGTCCAATTGGATTCTCACTTGCGTGCTGCGCGTGTCGCCCCTCTGGCTCAACTTGACTTCGACTCGCTTGCCGATCTTCTTCTTCTTGCAACTGCTTTGCGTGCGACCTTTTGGCATTATGCTGGTCCGCTGCCAGAGAAAGTTGCAGAAAGAGACCTCAGCCAGGATCACCACTCATGAGTCATGGTCTGTTTAGAAATTTCAAGGTTTGTGAATTTGAATAATGGAACGATGTGGGTTATGGGTCAGTGAGCATGTCAGCGTTGAGTCGTTGTGGCATAACAAGTATGAATGGCGCGCTGATTGCAACATTTTCCAATGAAAATTTTGGTTTTATTTGCGATTTCGCAACAATTGAAGACTCTTTGTTAAGCAACCAAAAGTTGCTGAAGATATTTTAGAAAGCCTTTAAATTATTCCCAAACGAAATAAGTTAGAAGATGTAGTAAGTAAATCATACATAAATCTGCGCTCACTGCGCAATGCAACAAGATGGAAAAAGTATGAAAAAAGTGTCCTTAGCCCGCATGCAAAACGCAGAACTCGAAGTTAATCTTCTTCCCACAAAAGTACACAAATGCAAACAGCCAACAAAAGCGACCTTTACAAAATCAATTTTCCCACCAAATTCCAACTCCATGGTAAAATATTTGATACTTTTTCGCGCAGTTTGATGCGGAAATATTTCACTTTTACTTTATTTTCCGCGCCGAGCGAACAAGCACAAGAGGCAGAGGCAGCAAAGCCGTCACAGGTTCGAAAATGCGGGCAAACCAATACGGTTCCGGCTTTGGTTCTGCCGAAGTGCAAGAGGCACTTTTATGGCACGCATGCACGCGATCGCCGAGCGAAGCCAGAAGTGTCTCAAAGCGGCCTCTTGCACCCTTCAGAGTGAGTCGCAACATTAGCCGCCCTGACGCTCCTCGCGCTTTGCATGCCTGTGTGCGTGTGTGTGTGTGTGTGTGTGTGTGTGAAAAGGCGTTGCACGTCAGATAATAAACGTTTGTTTTGTTGTAGTTTCTGCAGTGCGTTAATAATGTGGGCCAAGCCGCCTTGAAAGGTCGCAGGATCATCTTCCGTGCTGAGCTGAGGTGATGTGTTAATGTACCCAAAGGTTTCTCAGGGGTTAAGTTTGAGATCTTCAATGCTTTGAGAAGGTTAATTGATCAAGATTGCGAGAAAAGTCAATGATGATATGATCTTTATGGAGGAATCATGAAGCAAAGCCAATTATGGTTTCCGAGCAAAGAGTTGATTGTTTAACAGAGATAAAACTTCTAGTATATGTTTTTGAAGACTTTCTTCTTCCTTTCTTATCAACAATTAAACAAACGTATAGTTTACAGTTGTCCTAAGTTAACTACAACATTTGTTTATGGGGGCTTAAATCTTTTGAGGCAAGTAAATCCTTGTCTTCTTATCCTTTTCTTTTCAGAACAAAGTAAGCTTGGTTTGAAAAACATGCGCGATTGTTCCAGTACGTGAGTTGTGTCTAGGCACGGACATTGGGAATACGGACTCGCGGTTTCGCCTATAACATGTTTCAATCGCCTTTGTACTCGCAAAGTTTGAAGATCCCATTAGTAATCTGGAGATCTTGTGTCTTCAATTTGCATTCCCTTAACTTCTTTAACTAACTTACACCTCTTTTGCTTTGTCCAGCAGTCTATGCAATTCCTCAAGCAGTCGCCAACTACAGTAGCACTTCGATAGCTCGAACGACAAAATTATTGACAAAGATTCGTGTTCAAATCAGTGGAACGTTCCAAGCGCTCAGATTGCTGGTTTACTGTGCGTTTGAATGCAAAAAACCAAAACTTTCAACCAATCAACGCAGCCAACGTTGACTTTGGTGACGTCGGTTGCAAAATCGCTCATGTTAATCAAGTGAACACTTGCTGCACAACCACAAGTTGCTGAAAAATGTATCTATGACTCGAAGACTTATAACTCAAAGTAATAGCAGCAAAGCAAAAACAACACTCAGCAATAACAATAGCAATAACAAAGTACGCGCTTATTATGCTGTTGGGTCAGATGTCAAACCGCGCATCCGTCGTCGTATCATATTTGCGCCATAGAAAATCAACTTAAGCAAATAATAACCATTTCGTATGAAAATGTAAGAATGCTGCCGTATCTAGATACAAGTGAGCACAACGGCTGGCTGCTTCCAGCACAACAATTGCGAGTGCACGTACGTAAGTGAAGCCTCGTTGTTGCTATTATTGCCACGGAGGTCTTGTGGGATCACATAGACAGCAGAGGAAGAAGCAGACGAGCACTTTTGTTGACTGCTGTCAGTGAAAATGATGTTGCTGTTGTTGAGGATGATGATGATGATGATGATGATGATGATGATGCTTTCGAAACGTATGTATTTTCTTGCCGCTTCAGCGAGTGACCAAGCAAAAGCCAAACACAACAACAACAACAATAACGAAGCAAAAAAAAAAGAATAAAATCAAATAAAAGCCAAGCCAGGCAAGCGAGCCAGCGACGTCGAGCCACTAAAGTACAACTATTTGATATTTTATGCGGGATTTTAAATTGATCTTAATGAAGCTTAATTGGTTGTCTCTGTATGGGTGAGTCGCGCTCTCTCTCGATGGACTTTGTATGTGCGCTTGCACATGATCTTCCATGCGTGTGTGTGCCTGCTTGCCTCTGTGTCTGTGTGTGCGTGTGTGTGTGTGTGCTCCAAGTCGCCATTTATTGTATTCTGCTGTGCTTCTTCTTGTTTTTATTGTATGCCAACGCCGCCATGTTGAAATATTTGTTGTTTGCTTGTCGCTTTTTTGTTGTCTGCTTTTTGTTTGTGTTTTTTGTTCTGTTCACATCGCAAGTCTGAAAGACAGATCACAATCGCCGATATTTGTACGTACATATATAATATATATATCAGCAACGATTTTGTACAACAACAGCAATAACAATAGCAGAATTTATATATGTTGGTACACTTTCAGCAAGAGCTCCGAGTATCTGTCATCGAGTTCAACAAATGAATAATGTGACATGCTTTTTAGACATTTGCTTCGAGTGGCAACTGTACTTGATGCTTAAATTGAGTTTTTGTAATAGTTTTGTTATTAGAATTGATATTCAAAAGATGTTAGGCATGAAAAATTAAAGCAAAGCATACAAAATTCAAAGCACTTAAATATTTGTAGAGGTTTTCTTCTTAACCTTTTATTAAAGTTCAAGTTAAATTATTATTATTTTGTTTTTTGTCTAAAATCTGAGAATTCTTTTAACAATTTTTAGACGCTGGGCAATCTTGCAGTTAATATTTCATTTTATTTAAAAAATATTTCATTATAACAAATTATAATTGAAGGCACATGTTTATAAGGAATTATATTCTAATAAAGTTTTAACCTTCTTTACACTTTTATAACACATATAAAACCAATTAACTCTCTTCCGCTCCTTCTTATAAAGTTAGAACATGAGAATAGAGATAGATTTGGTTGGCAGAATTGACGGCTTAGAGTTGAATTGGCCTAAGTTAATAAGCTTCAAGTCTAAACCAAATTTGGGAGACAGCACTTCATACACATTTTTAAATAATTATATCTTTAGCACCAAACAACTCAGCATGAAAGTAAATCCAATTAGGAATGTCATTTTTATGTTTGATCAATCAAATTCTTTAAAATAATTTCGATAACTGAAGAACAATCAAAATAAAATCAAAATTCACACACACAGACACACCCGCAATTGCCTCGAAAGAAAATAAAAACAAAATTAAAAAAGAACTCACACACAAAAATAAAATGCCGCAAACAATTGGAAAACTTAATTCAATCAGTGAAAGTAACACCCGCCAATAAATTAAAACCAATCATGTTATATAGACAGACACTATCCGAGATCCGAGCAAACCACACACACACGCACACACACACACATACAAAAATATCCCCATGCCGCAACCGAAAGCAAAAAGTTGACAATTTTCAACAAATGCAAACAAGAAAAGTCCATAGAATGCAACCACCGACCGACCGATCGAGCGACAGAGCGACTGAAAGACCGACAGACCGCCGGACCGCCGGAGAGGGCTGGTGGGCGTTTTGCTGATCGGAGACTGGGTTGGTTGACCAACGCCGCCGTAGCATGACTGAGTCTGGGCATATCGAGCAATTCCAAAATCGCAACAAGTCGCGTAATTCAAATTAATTGCCGACAATTGTGACTTATTTAAGCAAAGCGCCATTTAATACACCCAACATCATCATCAGCATCAGCAACAGCGTCATCAGCATCAGCATCAGCCGCCGTGGTTGGCTCACTGTGGCGACACTTTGGACAACTCGATGGCTTTTGTCAGCACAATTGTTCGGTTGTTCGGTTGTTCGGCTGATTGGACGTGCGTCTAAATAATCCTGTAAGAAATACACATATCAGCAGCTAATTGAAATCGATATTATGCAAAGCTTCAAGGCTTCCAGTGATCATGCTGTGTGAGAAGCTGTGCTGAGCTAATAAAGTTATGTCATAACTCAACTTGAACGACTTAATTCGAGTTAAATTGACTTTCTTTAAGGAAACAAAGAAATTTGTTAATGATTAAATGGCAGCACAGTGACACATTAAGCTTTCAGTAACTTGGCGTATGCATGCACAGGTGCGACAATAGTAAGCACACACACACACACACACACAAGCACACGCATGGTAGAAAGAAGCCGAAACCGAATTATTGCGAAGTGCATGAAGAAGAAGACACAAATAAGTCGCATTATTGGTTATATGCATGAATGAATACATTTGACTTTGCCTTCTTTTTCTTTGCTGCCATAATTATTAATTAAAACATTTGTTGTTAAATTCTTTTGTTATCGTTTCATTTTCGTTGTACTTGTACTTGTTGTTGTTATTATTATTTTTAATTGTTTGTAATTAAATAAAATTGTACAAGGTCGTTTAGTCGACCGTTCGAACAAAGTGCTTCACTGGCTGTCCAACTGTCTGTCTGTCTGTCTGTCTGTATGGCTGACATTGGTGCATCGCATCATTGTCGTCATCATTGCGAGATCAGCCTAAATGCCACCAATTTGTTTTAATATAAAAACGCCGGCCGGCATTTTGATCACTGAAAATTGATTCCTGCTCATTATTTCATTAAAATACTACACATTCATTTACTACTTACTCATACTACTATACAATACTATATCAGAGACTCCATAGTAGTGTTGTACTACTATTGTTCTCACTCTGGGCTTTTCAATCGGTCTGTCGGTCGGCCTGTCTGTCGGCTTGGCTTGGCCTGTTGTGTCCAGTGATTTTATGAATGAAATTGTATCAATTGATTGTAATTAAGTTGGGGGTGTGTGTCTTATTTGCTGATTGAAGTTGGGTGGCCGTGATTTTTATTACTTATCATCGTCAATTTAGTTATTAGTCGTCGCAACCATCGAAATTGAATTGTTTTGTGTAATGAAATTATATTGAAAAGTGTTATTTATTGAAGAATTTACTAAATTCATTTTGTTTTGATTGCATAGCTTATTGTTTGCAAATAATGATAAGTTTTAAGTTATGTTGGTGAGGCTTTTGAAACTGATCCCGCGATTTGAAGTTTCAAGGATTTATTTATCAACTATTTAAAATTTCTTTCTTTTTTCATACCTTGCAATTGATACACTTATTACATAAGACAGTTGACTGCGTGCTGCGTAAGATTTAACGCTAAACTGCCTTATGTATTGTGTTGCACTTTACAACATAGAACCAATGAAGAAATGCCTTATGTGTGTTGAGTGCTTGGAAGGAAAATTGTGTTGTTTTAAACTTTCTCCAACCTAGAACTTATCAAATCAGTTACAGTTTTTTTAATAAATGACAAATGATAGTAAGCTATTAACAAAACCATTGTTCATTTACAATAAATTATTAGGTTAATATTTGCACAATCATTTAAATATATCTTTAGTCGTAATTTCTAAGATCAACAACTGAATTATAATAATATAACTTAACTATTGTTCTAGTGTATCATGAAGAAGAAGTAAAGTGTCACCAAAACGAGTGTTTTGAACATCGCTTTGATAGTTGCTTTATTTCCATATAAACGGTGAATAATACTTTATGTCACTGATAAATAGCAAAAAAAAAAACATAAGTAACAAGAACAACAATAACAACGATGAGGAAATTCCAAAAAATATACGCAGAGTGGCAAATACCGACAACGGCGACAGATGAGTACTTCATGCGGGTAAGTTTAAATTGATCTTAACGAAGCTTAATTGATTTCAATAGTATTGGTGACATGTATTGTATATGCATACAAGCCCAAACTAAAGGCGTCTTATGTGTGTGTGCAAGCGCGTTACACTGCAAAATATTTCAATTTGAAGTTGCCTAAGCATTGTTTACAATTTGATGCTGACTTGAACAGAGCCTACATGACATTTTTTACAGTGTACAAATATTTCATACAAATGTTTCCAAATGCATTGCATACACAAACATTCAAAGGCAATGCAAATGCATTTGCCGCAAAGCAATACAAGTTTTCAAATGTTATACAAGCAACTGTCTTACAATCTCTTTTCATTTTTAAAAGCTTATTTTTCCAGCAACAAAAAACGCTATGATCGAAAACAAGTCAGTTGATTATGTTTGTTTTTTTTTAAATTATTACATTTTATTTTAAGTATCTTTTTTCGCTTATTGTTCCGACTTTTATATAAATACAATTATTATGATTGGTTATTTTTCTTTTCTACAAAATCTTCTAAGCAATCTGTTCCTTTGTTTCGATTTTCGTTTTTTTTTTTACACTTTACTATTTGTTAATCTTTGGAAACATGATCTCTCGACTTTCAACTTAATAAATGAAAAGCAATTAACTAAAACAGATTTCATATAGAAAAAGCTAATAGAAACTTAAAAAAATAAGAAATTCAACCTCATCTTAAATTGGCGTAGAAAACTGTGAAATCAGGGCGGGACAAACGACAGAACTTCCAATGTGTTTTATTCTTCTTCTTTTTTTTTTTGGTGATTTCTGGCGAGTGTTGTTAAATAATGCGACCGACATCAATGATGCCGCCTTAGGCATTGGCAAAGTCAATACCCTTCTGAATGTTCTTCTTCAGCTCAGGAATGGCAGCTTCCAACAATTTCTTCTCATAATCGTTCAACTTGGGCAGACCCAAATTCTCCTGAATGCCAGACTTGCCCAAAACAAGTGGCGTCGAGAAGAAGGTAGCCTCCGTAACATTCGACTGCACATATGAGCACTCAATGACGTTCTTCTCACCATTCAAGCCCTTGAGCAAAGAGCCGGCAAAACGTGCGCCAGCATAAGCCATCGACAGTGTAGCGGAGCCAGCGCCAGCCTTGGCCTTAACAACCTCAGTACCAGCTTCCTGGATGCGCACGGTCAACTTTTCAATGGCATCTTGGTTACCCTTGAATTGTGGCTGACCCTGTGACAGCACTGGCAGAATGGTTACACCGGAATGTCCACCAATGACGGGAATGCTGACCTTTTGTGGATCAACGCCCAACGAGTGGCCAATGAAGGCGCGTGCACGTACAACGTCGAGTGTGGAAACACCGAACAAACGCTTGGGATCATGGACGCCAGCCTATTTGTTTAAGTTTGCATATTACTACACCATAGTTTACAACGAACAAATCATTATACAAACCTTCTTCAAGATCTCAGCGGCAATAGGCACACAGGTGTTAACCGGGTTGGTAATGATAGCAACCAGAGCTTTGGGGCAGTTCTTAGCAATGGAGTTGGCGATATCCCTAATGATGCCAGCGTTGACATTGAACAGATCATCGCGAGTCATGCCAGGCTTGCGGGGTACGCCAGCGGGTATGACAACGACATCGGCGCCTATTGAATGCAATAAATTTTAAAGAATTCATTATAAAAAGATATGCCGTTCAAATGCCAAAGAACTTTGCGCTTTGTTTGCATTATTATGAGTTTATTTTTTCAGCTACTACGTTGGCGATAAGCTGACGTTTGCAACCGTCGGGTCATCGCTTGTCAAGCTATAAATCAAATGACAAATGTTGATATGAGGTACCAAAATGAGTTTACAAATAGCTAAGCTTATCAGCAAGTTGTGCAGACTTCGGAACGTTCGACTATCACTGCTTGTTTTTATCACATAAAATCAAAGCGATTCGATAATTTAAGCAGCTATAAATATATCGCGGAAATAAGTAAAAAAAACGTCAGCTGTCTTCATGCTATAATTAAATAACTATTACATGACGTATGGAGGCACACTGACATACAATAATACAAAATGAACCCCCCACACGATAAGCTGCACGATGCTCATAGCAAGAACAATCAAATAGATAAAACAATAAACCAGTTGTTTGTAGTGGTGGAAAGTTTTGCTGCAAACATAACCACAAAAATTTTAGTATATTTGATAACTCACCCTTCAAGGCATTGCCCAACTGTTCGGCGCCAATGAAACCCTCTGTCTTGCTTTGGGTATCAATATGCGAAAGATCGGCAGCAACACCGGGTGTGTGCACAATATCATAGAGTGCTAAATCACTGACCAATGGATTTTGCTTCAGCAACAAGGACAGAGGCTGACCAATGCCGCCAGCGGCGCCGCACACAGTAACCTTGTAGTTGTTCTGGGAGGCAAAAGAAAAAATATTTAATTTATAGAAAACAATAACACTTCAATAATAGCGAATTACAGTTAATTAGTATAATCAGTCCCAGTACAAATTACAATATTACAAAGTTTGCGAAAAGTTACGTAAACGAGTTGATTTTACCTGTCGTCGCAACCCGTTCGTTCAGTCAGGTGCCAAGCACCAATCCATTAATTTCATACTTAAACTCACCTGCTGGCTAACGGAGAAGTTGCGCACTCCTTGGAGAGCCAATTGCTTGGTCACTTGCTTCAACATTTTTACAAAAAATTTGTTTTCGGTTTTGCTGTGTGTGCGCTTCGCCTGCAAAATCTGTAGTAAAATTTTACGCAAAAAGCGGTATGACGACCCCCAAGGTTGAAGAGTGCTGCCAAGTCGCGTATTATCGCGACTATTAGCACAGCTCTGTGAGCAGATTGGCAGCATAGGCTAGGCGCTAAAAATAATTTTAAATTCTTTCGTTGTGTTAAAGAAATATTTTTATTTTAATAACTAATATTGTTCGTATTATATTTTAGCATTGTTAGACAATGGAATTCAAGCTTTAGTTACGGGGAATTTCTTAAGGTTTAAATTTAATAAAATATTTTCTACTGGCTTAAGAACTGCTGCAGCGATAATTCCACTTGCAGTGCAATACATTCACGTCTTTCCTCGAACAACTCCTGTGCGAGCATTTGTTTCTTATGTTCCAACAGTTTGTTCTCTCGTATATAATTCTCAATAATTTTCTCATAATCGCCTTCGACAGGCTGCGTGTCGTCCGGTGTGGCGGCCGCGTTGTTGCCCTGCTTGGCCAATTGCTGCTGATATGCCTGCTTAAGACGCAGAACTTCAGCACGCTCGGCCGTAATGCGCGTCTGCAACTGAGACTTCCAATCCATAAGCTCTTGAAATTCTAATTGCACACGTAATAAATTAGCCCAATCGGGATGAGATTTCGGCACCATTAACAGGCCTGTCTGCGTATCCACAAAGAAACCATCGGAGCTAATGTTGTTTGTTGCTTCTTGTTCGTTGGTTGGTACCTGTGTAATTTGTCCTTTAGATGCTAACTGATCTGCAGCATCTTGTTGTGGCACTGTGTGCTTCGGTTCGTTCGTTGTCGCGGCGATTTCAAGAGTTTTATTCGCGGCTTCGTCCTCAGAACTACCGGTTTTGATTTGTTGCTTACTACTAGTTGTGGGCTTGGAATCTGTTGTATCTTGAGTGACGCTGCTCGTTGTCGGTGCTGTTACTGTAGCTGCTGTTGTCGGAACACTTGTCGCTTGTGCTGCGGTATTTGTTGGCGGCTCAATGTCTTCGACCGACTTTTCCTGCTTCTTTTCAAAACTGCGCAGTTTGCGTTTGAGTTGCGTTATAATACGTTGAACTTCCCATAGTTGCTCCTCACGTTTTTTTGTGACAAAACCAGCATTCATTTCGCTATGTATCTGTGTCAGCAGACTCTCTTGCTTGCGCAGCTCCAACTGTATGTCCTCGACATTGTCAGGCAGTTTGGGGCTAGCCGATGTTAACGGTGGCACATATCTGTAAAAATAATGTGAAATTTTATAAAATTTTCTCAATATAGGAATATTTTTTATGGTTGCAGCTGTTTTACTTGATCAGAAAACTTGCAAAGCGCTTGAACCGTTTGGGTTTTCTCGGGCTACTCATTCTTTCAACTAAATAGGTAACTGATCGCATTTAATTATCTTTGTACCTACCAGTAGCAATGAAACACACTAATAAACAGATTTCTATTATCTAGTGTGTTTATCTTACTTACTTTATCAACTTGACATCGGGAAAGAGATTCGTGCAATGACATAACAGCGCGACTAGTAGACGATGCGACATTTGCAAAGTGGGGCTAAGCAACATGGCGAGCGATTGTGCGTTGAGTTTATTGTGTCGTTCCTGCTGTATCACTGCATCAAAATGAAGTAGAATCCACGAGAGTAACGTCTGATTGCATTTTGGCAACTGTTCAAGTAATTGCTGCAGTTCCGTCTGTTGTTTAGTGACTTCCGGATGTGAAGCGACTTCTTCAAAGCGCGCCACAAGATCTGTCGTCAACACGGGTTCCGGTAATTCCCTGCAAATATACACAAACTCAATACTAGTAACACAAAACAAATTTTGACAACTTACTTAAGAAATAACTTGAGTAAACTGCAAGCAGTTGGCATGTCCAGCTCATCTGAGTCCGGTTGGCGCTCGCGATTATTGTATAATCTTTTATAATGCAAGAGTCGCATCTTTATAGGCTCGATTTTGTAGATTTGCTCACTTTTTAATGAATGCTCCTGCAAATAATCAATGCAATCGCGTACGACTAACGGTAATTCAATGCCATCATGGCAGCGACTGCGTTCTGTGGCCAGACTGACAGAAACGCCAAACACTGGATAGCCAAGTGCGAGCACTTCCTCTGTTGCCGAATCATTACCACTATGTGCGTACTTCGATTTCTTGTCTTTCTTCTCTTTATCCTTGTCTTTCGATTTCTCCTTTTTATCTTTTTCTTTTGCATCCTTTTCTTTGTCACGCGACTTTTCGCGTTTTTCCTTACTTTTAGAACTGGTGAATTTAAACGTTTTGGATTTCTTTGATTTGTTTGGGCTTCTAAGCAAATAATACAAATAAAATTAATTCCTCAAAATTACAAAATAGTTTTATTTATATGTACGCACTTGGCATCTATTTGCTCCTCGGGCGAGCTGTCACCCTCCAATGCAGCATAGCCCCTATCCTTGCCCTTGTCTTTTTTGTCCTTGCGTCGTCCGATTAACAAGTCCTTCTTACTAACTTTGTCATGATCGCCTTCGCTGTCTGCGCGCAAAAAAAGTTGTATTGATTTTTTATTTTTCCTCGTCTTGTCAGTAAAAACTTACAGTCGCTTTCCTCTTTGCTTTTTTTCGATTTGCTGTCAGCGGCCTCTGACGCATATAAACCAGGGAACTCTTTCTCTTCTGGACTATCAAATTCCATAATACAGTTGTTGTAATTGTTGTTAATGAATAAATAAACAAATTATAATTTGTTTATACCGCGCCAAATCAAATATCTTTCGCTTATCAGACAACAATCAGCTGAGCTGCGCACAGTGTGACGAACAACGCATTCTTGGTTTTCTAATTAATCCTCTCCAAGTTTTCTTTCTATGTGAATTGCTGTGAATTTACTCCTGCCCAATGCATTGCAATTCTGTTTCAAGGAAAATCGAGGACACATTCGATAGTCTAACGTTCAAAAAACGCCGACGGTAAATTGTATTTATTCAAAATATGTTTCTACATAATTGAAATGAATTACTTCTACTGGAAAACTTCTGATGGCATTACATTACTTAACAGTACACATATATTGCTTTTAACTTTTTTTTATTATCCAATTTTTTGCTGTGGGTGTCACTGTGCCTTCAGCAGCTGACTTTGTGCCAAACGAATCGGAAGTCTAAAATTACAACACAAACAACGCCAAATAAATGTCTTTGTACATAAAAACAAAACAACGCGAACATCTCGCATTACTACAACGTTCCGCTGCAGACGTTGTCGAGCTGTGCAAATCCGCATTTGAATATTTGAACGCCGGCCCGAATGTTGCACGCTATGAGCAGATCGCCCAGAAATACGCCGGCAAGACAAATTCTGACACAGTACAACATGCCGTGGAGGCACTCATTGCACTACTCATTGATGGAACAAAAGCTAATACAGGAAATGCGGATATGTCGCTAGTGCTGCGTCAGACGTTTCCCGAACTAAGTGATGATGTGCTGGAAGTGCTCACGCAGTTCGTCACAAGTAAACGCAATTTCGTTGAGGGTTCTATAAAGAATGCTAATATTCGAGCCTACCGCCTGGTCAATCTTGAGTGGCGTCTGGAGGTGCGTACAGCAACGCGTAGTCTCTTGCAGCAGAGCAATATATTGATCACGATGAAGTTGTACCTACACACAGAACCAAAAAATGAGAATCGTGATTTGTTGGTATTGGATAGCAGCAGCGGCAATAATGAAAATCAAGTAATACATGAAGATGAGCGTCGCAATCGCAAGGATCTAAATCTAAAACACGCCGCATTCGAAATATTGTTGATGCTTTACATTAGAGAAATTGAAGATGTCAAAAAAGTAGTATTAGTTTTTTAATGGACCAATTTATTGCTAGTATCTTAAATAAAGTACATAATGAAATGCCTAACATTAAAAGTAGTCAAAGCCTATGATGACTGACTTAGCGCTTCTTTGGCAGCTAATTTCAGCGCAGCTTTCTTTTTCAGACGATCGGCACGCTTCTCGTCTACTGTCTTCTTTAGACCCTTGACACGTCGTGTTTGTATTTTGGTAACATTCTGTTTACCCAAATGCACACGTCCATGTGTATTGCCCAATGCGTCTCTAGTAATATTCTTCTTTTTGGTGACTTTCAACTGTTTCGGTTGTTTTCTGGCCTGCTTATAAAGGTCTTCAGAAGCTATCTTTGTTCGACGCACAGAGAAGTTAGCAGAGGGTCCAATATCAACAAGTTCTATGCGTGGTGTTTTTTGTCCAGATTTTTTCAACAATATTTTATAGGAGCGCATAAGTATGTTCATGTCTTCTGTGCATGTAAAACTGATTACGTGTTCAATGCCCTGCAAGCGAATGGCATCGACTTTGTCACGCTGGAACGTATCAATAAGCAAGTTACGCAAACGTCGTAACTCCTCAGTTTGTGCCCATTGTGGGCCATTAAAAACAAGGCAAGGTTTTACGCAAGTGCCAATTTTTTCATTCTTGAACTCAGTAATGGCCTGATACTGTTTGATGCCCAGTTCGACCATGTCGAGCACTTCATTTTCAAAAACGCGACCGATTATAACATTGTCAGGTCGTTTCTTAGTAGTTGAACCAAAGACAAATAGCGCACAATCATTTTTGGTTGTTAAGCTAACAAAAAAAACAATTTAAGGTTGTTATCATATTAAGTAAATATTAGGTGCTTACAATTCAAGCGAGGAAGGATCTTCAAAGGGTGTTATATCGTTTTTCCTGTTAAGTACTTTAACAAGCGGCTTTTTTAATTGCTGTAAGTCCTTCATAAACAGCTTCACGTTGCCACCGCATTTACGACCATCGACGAATAGCATGCTCCGTGCTGCTTCAATGAGCTGTGGCTCACGCGCCAGCAACACTTTCTTACCCTTGCGGGTTGTAGGTTTTCTGCGTAATGGAAAAGTTAGTGTATAAGGTTATTGTGTGGGTTAAAGTATCATATGTTTACCTTATCCTCATTAGTGACATATTTACAATGTAATTTCCGTAAAAATAATTAGGCTAAAAGCAAATACAAAAGCAAAACAAGCACGTGTAGCGTCTTTTTCGGCGGCACTTGTATGAGTTGTATGAATAGAGCTACCAACTAGTGGGAAAGTCTTACTTTAATGCAAGTTGGCAGCCATAGCCAGAATAGCGATCAAGAAGCGGCATTATCAGCTGTTGTGTTTGTTATTGGATTTGATAAGGCCATTCTGGTTCAAAATCCTGCCATAACTTATGAATCCAAGAAAATAAAGAATGTTGCGCAGCGGCCAATGCCAAGTGCAACATTTTGCACGTAGTTTGTTAAGTATTACGCGAAACTTGGCTTCTTTGAAGAAGTCGAAAAGTAAAACAAATGTGAGTAAGGAGAAATTGCCGCCACCACTGCAGGAAGAAATTCCTACTGAGGATGAACTAAATCCAAATTATTTGTCACGTACTTTTGGTAAGTCATTCGCAATCATTGGAAAAAGTATATTGTTATTATTGCAAATATATTTGTAGGTAGCCACTATCGTACTTGGGCAGCTGTACTCGACAAGCATCCTGAATTGAAAACACTGAAACGCAAGGAGATTACAAATTCCGTTGAATCATTAAAGTCGCTTAACTTTGGCATTGATGATATACTTTCAAAGCCAATGATTGTCTATTATAATTCGTTAACATTAATGACCCGATATAGCGTGCTACAAGAATGTGGCTTTCAAAATATAAATATTACGTTGCTGGCCAAATATGTGACAGTTTTGAACAAGCCAATAATTTATCTTAAATCACATCACTTATTAAACTTCGATTTAAACGTGATTCAGAAGCTTATAGATAATTTTTCGGATATACGTATAGAGCTTTCAGAGGATGTATATAATAATCATGAGACCTTGTCACTTAAGGCCGTTCGCCAAATCATACTTAACCAGTATCTTCGTCAACGCATCAATATGACTGAAACTGAATTGAACAAAATGTGGCGGGTTTATTCGAGAGTACGGCATAAAAGCTTCAAAAACATTCAGAAAGTGTTAAAGTTACTAATTGATGACTTGAAATTTCCCATTGAACGCATTAAAAAGAACACTTATTTGTTGCACGCAGATGCAGATAACATAAAGCGAATATTGAAAGAATTGCCTACTATAGACAATCAGGATATACGAGAAATAATGTATAAACGACCCAAGATTGTAATGTCACCGTGCGATTCGTTGGTAAAGACATTGCAACATGTACGTGCCTTTGGTATTAGCGAAGATGCAATATTGCGTTGCTTGGAGATCTTAACATTGGGGCCGGATACTGTACTGCAACGTTTACGTGATTTAAATGAAATTGACGAGTTCCAGGTGCTGGGCACTAATCCGCGAATAATGCGTCTGGTACATTATCAAAACAAAGCGCGATTACGTTTGGATTATCTTAATCAGCTTAAAGTGCGCTGTGCTTCCTTGCATATACTTTCGTGTGGCTCGGAAGCGTTTGCAAAGTATGTAATTTGAATTATTATTTATATTTCTTACGAGACATCTTCAAAAACCATTTCAAAAGATTTGCGCGTGATGGCTCCGATCGCACTAAAGGACGTGATATTGTTGTCTATCTTGGCAACATACTTGGCAAGGATGAAAATGATTTGCGCAATTTGCTCTCACGTCATCCCAATTGGTGTCACATACCTGTTTTGCACATTAAACAATGTTTAGAGTATTTGTTTAGCAAAAAATTTGGAATTGAGGATGTATACAAAAATATACATTTATTACTTTATCCTATGTAAGTAAAAAACGTTTACGGCCAATTTACTTTAACTGATTTTGTTTTACTTTATAGTAAACGCATTGAAGAGAAGCTATTTCAGTTGCAAATGCCTGAATTTCTTGAGGATCTTCAACTGACAGTTACGAACATGCACGAATTGAATAATTGTGATATATTGACGTTAATTTTATATCTCATCGAATTGGAATTTCATTTCACTGGCGATGGAATCTGGACAGAACAGCATTCACACCACGTTGAGAACTTTAATAACCTGCTACCTGATTTTCCAGAGAGCCTTAATAAAATTTACAAATACGGCATGAAGCCTTCAGAAAAGTTTATAATGGAGCACTTGTAACGAGGAAAAAACATTTATATTTGAGTAAATACTACATATTAATTGAAATACATGCTTTAGTGGTTAAATTTAAAACGATTCCTTTAAAATCAGGTTGAATTCCTTCTGCTCTTTGATTTCCTCACCATGTGTTTCCCTTGTATGGTTAATGGTAATTGCATTGTACTTTAAATTGCAATTGCCCATCCTTTTTAGTATAGCATGGTAGGCCGGAGAAATGGGTTGCTGTACGGCCTCTTTATAGATGTACTTCTTTGCATCGCCAAGTGGTTCCAAGTTGTAGCACATGTCGGCATCAAAGCCATCAAGATCACCACATGCAACGAATGGTATCAATTTACGATTCACCTCCGAATTAGTTTCTTTCGAGATAATGCGCACATTGTCCACCATTGGATTGACCATTTGTGGTATAAAACCCTCAGGGCATTTGTAATTGCGACAAACGACAAAAGCCTCAATGCTGGAATTACGAGAGCTAGCTGGCTTTGTGATTGTGATATCTTCAAAGAAAACCCCCATTTGTGTATAGAGAAAACGTGTGTCCTTGCCACGAAAGATTTTTGCAACAAATGAACCCCCTTCCTCCAAAACATGAGTGGTAATGTTAAGAGCAGCAATCAACAATTGACCCTGTATATACTCATCCATGTCATGCAGTCCGGTTACATCCGGTGCGCCATCGCATATAACCAGTTGAGCCTTTCGGTCACCACCAAAATGGTTGATTATGGCTTCGGCCGTGCTCAACTTGGTAATATCGCCTTGAAGCTGTTTGACACCCACAATCGGAGCCATGGCTTGCAAATCGACTGCGATTATCTTGACTTCATCTTTTTCGTCATCATGGCATGGTTCATATAGACGCTTCGATAGCACTTGGGACCAGGAACCTGGTGCAGCGCATAGATCTACAACACGTTTGACATCTAAAGGTTTCAATGAGAAAAAAATTTAGCTCAATCGATTTTTCAAAAATGTATGTACTATTGATTTTTCACTACCTTTCAAAACGTGAAATTTATCATCAATCTGCAATAGCTTAAAGGCGCTCCGAGCCCTCCACCCTTGTTCTTTTGCCATACGATAATATATATCGCGCTTGTCCTTTGAAGTTTTACCCATTTTTCACTTTTAAACGAAGATTTATTTAAATAAATAAATAAACAAAGCAGCACGAAAATTCTTGCTGCCAACGAGCGTTCGAAGTGGTGGGTTGCCTTTGCACTGATTGACAGAAATGCTGGCAACTCTGCTATGAAACTAATTGCTAATGTTATCATTTCGTCGTAAAATATGGGGTTACTCGAAAGATTTCAGGGGAGTTTTGAAATTTGATAAGCAAATGTATTTTGAAATGTTCTTTCCGAATTTCAACTTCGTCACCTCGTATCTTTGCCATTCAAACTAACATCTTGGAAAAAATTCAGTTTTCTGCCAATATCTCCCTTGCGACTCATTTTAGTACGAAAACATTTATGTACTGAACGAAACTACAGAAAATTTCCTACAAATTATGTTTTAACCTTTTTTATCGTAAGATTTATAGTTTTGGCATACCAGCTCCTCAAATTATACATTAAGTATGCGATTGTGTATATAAAAATCCCACCTTGTATTAAATTTTGGGAAATTTTATTACATTATTCGAGTTTTGAGTACTATTGTAATTTAAAATAAAAACCGTATTTGTGCGTAATTTCATAATTCAAAATGTGAGTATAGAATTTTATTTGCTGAAAATGCTTATCACCAACACCAAAATACATAATCAAGCGCATGTAAGTATTTTAAATACATTCTAGGCAGTCTTACTGCTTTAATGGGAATGGTGGTACCCATCCACCAAAAGCACGTTCCAACTCCTCAGCAACAGCCAAACAAAGGCGATCATTCATTTCATTTGAAACAACTTGTATACCCAGGGGCAGACCATTCGAGTCCAAGCCCATAGGCACTTGTGTGACGGGCACGTGGAGTACGTTAAATATACTGAAGTAACTAAAGTCCATGAACTTTACCAGAGGATAGTAATGAAATGGCGCTGTGCGTGGCGAACTATGAAAGAAGAGTACGCCATCGTCACCTAGCAAGTCTTTCAGAGCTTTCTTGCACTTTTTCGTCGCATCCTTTATCAGCTCTTCACGTTCCTTTGGCAAGATGGCGTCGATGAGTGAGTAAATTGCAGCCATACTGAAGTCACTTTTTCCCAGCAACTTCTTAAAAAGTTCCACAAATGGATTCAACACGACGCCATTGCCGAGCAACAGATTAAAGTTGGCAGGTTCCTGCGTCATCCAGTAACGCCACATTTTGCCTGAGATTTCTGTGCCCGGCAGCTTGGCCAACGCGACATCTCGGCCGCTGACCGACTCGAAATGTTTGCATATGTTGTTCATGACAGTTTGTGCTTCACTGTTCACGGGATTACACTGTGGCATGCCGTTGCTGGGCACATAGAAATAACGCAATTGCTTGAGATTCACTTTTCCATCTAATTTGAGTGCGCTGCGGGCTTTCGGTTCGACAAGCAACTTCATAATCGGCATGAGATCTGTAGCATAACGTGACATGGGTCCGGCTACAACCATTGTGTCTGGCTCCTTGCCAGTACGGAATGTGCAGCCACGTATGCTAACGACATTTATTGTAGGTTTGTGCCCGAAGATTCCACAATTGAAAGCCGGTATGCGTATGGAGCCACCAATATCAGTACCCAAACCAAAGCCAGTGGCGCAAGCAGCAATTAGTGCCGCCTCACCACCTGATGAGCCACCTACTGATCGTCGGACATCATAAGGATTGTTTGTTTGTCCGATTAAGGTATTACGTGTTTCCATCCACTTGTTCACTTCGGGCACATTAGTAGTAGCAATGAAGATAGCACCAGCTTCCTTCATCAAGTGTACACATTCTGCATCCTCCTTAGCGCGCGTATCCTTTCGTGAAATTAGACCCAATGTATGACGTTTGCCGGCTACAGCTGTGCTGTCCTTTGTCGTAAACGGCACGCCCAGAAACGGCTTGTTTGCTAACTCCTCTTCACTGTACTCATTTGCCTCAAGTTTGGCATCGATCTTTTCAGCCTGTGTTAAGGCTTCAGCAAATGGACCATCGACAACAGCGTTTAGATCACGATTTACGACTTCAATGCGTTCGGTAAAGGCTTTGACCACCTCGTAAGCGCTCAATTTACGTTCGCGAATTAATTTTGCCAACTCGACGGCACTGAGTGTGACAATCTTCTGCTGAGTCAGGTTTTCTGCAGCGGCGACACGTTTTTGTGGACCCCAATACCAGCCCAGACCAAATTCCAGTAAACGATCGACTATTAAGTGCACCAAGATTAAAAGCGCATCCAGAACAAGCTGCCATTGGAATGCCATTATGGAATATCGGTGAATATCTAAGAAAATGCCTTGCGCTGGACTTTAAACTTCAAAAGTTGTGTTGCGAAACCCTAAATTAAAGCCAACACGAAACAGTCTATAAATTGTCAACTTTGATAAATTTTATGTTATGTTTGCATTTTCCACCTGTCGCTACGCGGGTCTTTGAAGTTGTGTGTAAGTGTAGTTTGGTTGTATGCGAAGCGCAGGAGAAGACATAAAAGATCAATGAAAGCTTTTGGGAGCTTAAGAGTTGCCAGATTTGTGCCGTCGCGAACCTTAGAAGGTTTTTTATGTTTACTGCCAAGTAAATATGTAAGTAGTAGTTAAGTTAATAGTTTAGGCATGACGAGAAGTGTTTTGAAACTAAAGACGCATTTGTTTTAATATTGTAGTCAGGCGGTCTCATAAAAGTAAACTTAAATACAAAATTTCTATTATAAAAAATGCATTTTAAAGTAACGATAACCGGTCTTTTACGCACACATACACGCGCAGAACTCAACTTTCACACGAAAACACACACACATTTATCGACCGCGCGAAACACAAACACACGCAATCAGTAAGCGAACAGTAAAAAAAACTATTGATTGAGCCCGCGCTCTCCAGTCAAAACTAACGACAGACATTGTCGGCAGACGTTTTTTTTGCTCCCGTCGATAAATTTAACTAAAATCATTAAAAAGTTAAATAACATATTTGAGCTGTGCAAGTGTAAAGTATATTTACTAAAAACGTGTTAATTAAGGTGTGTTGATTTTACATATTATACGCAAAATAGTTTTCTGTGTGTGTGTTTGTGCAAAATAGTAGAAAAGGTTCATTGTCAATGGCAGTTTCTTTTGCACGCTTATTTGCATTCAAGGCGTATGTCAGTTTGTTTGTTTTTGTGGTCTTAAGAAAAATTATGCATGAATTTATTAAGTGGCTTTTATTTGTGCAAATATTCAACACGCAAAAAAATATTTGAACAACAATAATAATGAGATTGCAGTTTTTGTTGCTGCAATTGCATTCTTTTTGCTTGAGTACATTTGGCCGCTCTCTTAGGGGCTCCTGCACGATGCAACGCATTCCACAATTATTCAACTTAATTTAATAAATTATTCATTAATTTTGATTACAAAAAATTCGCTTTGACGCAATTAGATGGTCATTTGCATAAATTATCATACCGATTTTATATGAACATATTGAAAAATTCAATGAAGTCCCCTTTTCGGTATGTTGATTTAAACGCTACTTCTCTGTTTATTTTCGCTCTGTTTACATTCGTAGTAAACGCACACTTGCGTTTATTATACGATTTTTAGGAAGACTTTTTATCCAATATCTCTTATATCGACTTACATATAAACATATGTAGGTAGCAGTTACTTGCATGTTGTAATTGTACGCTAGTAAATATTTAAAAGACAGTATTGATTGCATAAGTTCCGAATGCAGCTGTTGACAAGCGCGTGTTTTAACTCTCACGCATATATGTATATATGTATATCACTCTCATTGTTTTAATACGCTCTCTGACCCTTGTGACGGTTTCCCAAAATACGTATTCATTCCGCCGGTGAGAAATGTCAACTGAAATACATTAATTGACGAACACCTGACGGCGTTCAAAGTAATGTTCCGTTATCATATTAAATAAAAGTGGGCACGATTAGTTCGGCTTCAGTTTTATGAGCATGTATATGTATGTATGTATGTATTTGGCAAGTGGGCTAATCAGTGAGTCGAACAGTCACAACGTTTGGCAACTTATGGCACGACAACAATAACTTTACGCTTTCGTCAAGATAACGTTCGAGCTGAATGACACAGAGCAATAGTAAAGCTGTGGAGTGGGCGATACTGAGTGCTCAAACAAATACTTGACAGATTCACACAAATACACATGGCACATGCAAATAATGAAAGCTGCACACTTAAGTTTCATTAAACGACAATTTCAGTCAGTATTTAACATTCAACCACATATGTACGTACTTTTGTACTCTTTCAGGCAAGCAACTTGAATATATTTCGCACAAATTGAAATGAAATCACCACCGCTAACACCTACAACTGACGAGGAGAACTCAACATTTTCGTCATTATCGTCATCAGCGTCCGGATCGACACTGCACATGCCCGCCACTAATGGCCATGAGTCTACATTGCCCAATGATGAAGACTATTGGCGCGAAGCAGCTGCTGCGTATATGGCAAATTTTGAGAACATAATTGCGCCCGGCAAAGAACCTGTCATGACCAAAGAGTACAAACCACAAGTGGCCTATGAATTTGAAAAGTATTTGAATCCACAAACGCTTAAACGTTTTGTGCTGCGTAGCGAGAAACTACGTGTCATCATAGAAGATTATGCGAGGGAAACAAAGCGGCCGGTGAAACAGATCGAACAACAAGCACGTGCCATAATCGATGAGATCGGCTTGGATCGTAATTTGGCAATTATACGTTGGTGCGGTATGGCCATAACAGCGATCGGCAAACGTATCTGTGATGGCATCTATGTGAATGCAGCCAGCATGGCAACCATCAAAAAAGATTTGGGTCGCAATCCGGTGTTGTATTTGCCTAGTCATCGTAGTTATATGGATTTCATACTAATGTCGTATATATGCTTCTACTATGATATTGAGATACCGGGCATTGCCGCGGGCATGGGTAAGCAGTATATTGTAGATAACCATGTTCCGTTGATGACTAATTTCATTACAGATTTCCACTCTATGTTCGGCATGGGCACAATGTTGCGTAAAACTGGCGCTTTCTTCATGAGACGCTCATTCTCGAACGATGAGCTCTATTGGGATATATTTCGCGAGTATATGTACGCGTTGGTATCAAGTTATCACATTGGTGTTGAATTCTTTATCGAAGGAACGCGTAGCCGTAATTTTAAAGCTTTAGTGCCAAAGGTGGGTCTGCTGTCGATGGCTCTATTGCCGTACTTTACGGGCGAGGTGTCGGATGTCACAATTGTACCAGTTAGTGTTTCTTATGAGCGTGTCCTCGAGGAACAACTGTTCGTCTACGAATTGCTTGGTGTGCCAAAACCCAAAGAATCGACAAAGGGGTTCTTTAAGGCCTTGAAGATTATCGATGAACGTTTTGGCAAAATGTATATGGACTTTGGTGAGCCAATATCGGTGCGTAAATTCTTCAAACACAGTGGAGAGCAACGCATGCATCGCGCCGCCTTAGGTCCACAACTACAAAAGCTTAATAGACGAGAAATTGAATTAGTCAAACAGTTGGCAAACGAGGTTAGTCACAGCACGGCATATCAACACAAATCTGTGCTGATTGTGTATTCAAGTATAATCATTTGTCATTCATATGCTCAATTTTTTTTCCCATTTAAGATTATCTACCAACAACAACGGCGCATCGTTATCAACACATTCAACTTGCTTAGCTTGTACTATGCTAGTAAATTGTATGCACAACGTAGCGTTAATATCGATGAACTTTCGCGTGGCATATTGCATTTGAAATGTATTTTCGAGCAGTTAGGCGCACATGTATCGACCAGTGAAAATAGTATTAAGGCCGACATTATCGATAGCGTTGAGATACACGCGAATATATTGCATTTTCGTAATGCACGTCTTGAGTTTACGCAATTGGCGGCCACACAACTTGCGCAACAAATAGATATGAAAAGACTGAAGGCACACGCATTGTCGCCGCACACAATGGCTGTGGCTGTGCCCATGCTGGCACTGCAATTATATATTAATCCGTGTATGTTTTGGTTGTCGCGTCCGGCTTATATGGTCCTTGCTGCGCTCAAATTGCAAAAGCAACAAGCAATTGCTGATTGTAATGAATTTAATTTTACATCGGTGGTTGCGGAGTTGCGTGCTCTTGTTACCCAATTGGATGCCATTTTTCAGCACGAGTTTATAATTGAATCACAACGTGAAGCGGAGGAGTTTGAGAAACATTTGGATTTGCTACAAGCCGAACATGTGCTCGAATTCGATAAGACAACTGGCAAAATTACTGTTCATTACAACGATTGTAGTCGTGTCATACTCGCTGCCTTAGCACCGTTTCTCTGTCTCTACTACCAGTTGGCTGCAACGTTGCGTGAGGTTAGTTAATTATAGTATTTTATATTTCTTCTATCGACTAACAAAACTTATTTTATACATGTATGTATTTTCAGGCACTGCCACTCGACAATGATTTCAGCAACAAAGATATACTCGTCCAAGTTCAGCAACGTGTTGAACAATTGTTGCAACAAACACGCGTCTCGCATGTACATCCCTATTGTTTAGCATTAGATAATCTCAATATAGCTATTTATTCTTTTGTGCAAAATGGTTATTTACTTAGGCAACGCGACAATGGCCTTATGCGTCATGCCAACACAACTGCGCTGCCTGCGTTGGAGCAACAATTGTTGGCATATTGCCAATTGATGCCTTTCGAACAGTATAGTGCATCGGCTAACCAACAGGCTCATTGGAATCTATCCAAGTTATAACTATCAAATGGCCGTAATCATCCTCATTATCAGGAAACACAGCGACAACAGCATCTGCAAAATAGTTCCATAGTACATTACATCACACGATTGACAACAACTGGACTCAAGAATTTGCGCATCATATTCATACTCATTGTGTTTGTAATCTTGTTGCCATTGCTACAATTCATGTTTTGGTTTGTAACATGTACCTCATAAATGCCATTACATATTTATATGTACATATAAATATAAGCGTATGTGCATACATACATAAGTACGTAAATTGATGGTTAGTTTTAAAACGGTGCATGGGTGCATTTGAACAACGCGTTTAAGCTCTTGCTATTATTTATTTAATTAAGTTGTTTTTAGGGCATTTTTTAGTTTACATTTAGTTTAGAAAATAAAAGAATACAATTTGCAAAATGGCCAAAAAGTTTGAAACAAGAATGAAAGATAAGAAAAAAACCAAATCAATGCGAATCTGTCAATTTAACTTAGATACATTTTTTGATGTAACAATTTTTGTAGCGTATTTTACATACTTATAAAAATACACACAACACAAACACCAAAAAGCAAAGCATATGCAATAAATTATTGAGTAGCAGCCAGTTGCTGCAAAGTGCTCGTTGCACTTGTTAAAAATATTCAAACTTGTTTTAATTGACTCAATTAACCTTTATGCTTAAAATAATCATTAATTAATTATTAACAAAATTCGCGTTTAAATTGTTTCAAAATGGTTTCGGTGATGACAACCTGCATGAGCAACATTTCTGCATTTTCCATATCAGCGCGTGTGTCGATAACCGCGGCATGCTTATACAGCCAAGCCATTTCCCGGCCCCCATTGGGCACGCGCATGCGCAACTTACGACGACCGGTTACTGTGAATATCTGTTCTTCGATATCATTAAGTAGCTCAGACAAACCAATTTGAGTCTTTGTCGAAACGAGGTGTTGTACATCTGTGGGCGCTTGCTTGCCAGCGTCTGACAACAAATCAATTTTATTGCAGGCATTTATGATTGGAGGCAAATTGCCGTCGTGATCGCTTTTGATGTTTTGTGCTAAAACTTGCAGCGTGTCTTCTACATGCTTACGCTGTGCCGCATGACAGGGATGTGCAAGATCTTGTATGTGCACAATGATATCCGCTAACATGGCATCCTCAAGCGTTGCAACGAAACATTCAATCAAGCCAGTTGGCAAATCGGACATGAAGCCAACAGTATCCATGTAGATGACTTGAAGATTACTAGGCAAAACGCCGGCATGTGCAGTCACATCAAGTGTGGCAAAAAGTTGATCGCGCGGTTGCATGGTCTCTTCCACGGTAAGAGCTTTAATTAGCGAAGTCTTGCCCGCATTGGTGTAACCAACGACGGCAACAATGGGATAGTGTTTTTGCTTCCGTTTGTTGCGTAATAATTTCCTGTTGAATGTTAAACATATTAGAATAAAGAAGTTTATTAGTTAAAAACCATAAACTCACCGCTGGTTACGTATGCGTTCCAATTCTTGCTTAAGTTTACGTTCACGAGTACGTAAAATTTCGCGTTGTAAATCAGTTAAGTTATAGCCTTGCTTGCGTGACTGTGACACATTTGCGTCTTTGGCTTGCGCCCAAATGTATGGCAACTCAGCCATGGCCACCTGTAGACGTGCCTCAGCGCTTGTTGCGTGCAGCCGCAAGATTTGTATGACTACCGAGTAGCGATCCATGACTGGCAATTTGAATTCAGCTTCCAAATAACGCTTCTGTGCAAAGCTCAGTGTGCCTTTGCTGACGAATAGACATGTGAGTGGTTGCTGACTGACTCCGCTGTTGCGTTGGCGTAGTTCGTGCACCATGTTCTTGAGTTCAGCCATTTTGCCGCTGCCAAAAAGTGTTTTCCGTTCGAGTGATTCAAGCGGTACTTTAAGTGCAAGTGCTACTTGCCAATTTGGGAGGGAACGTACGAGCGCCTCGGCTTCTGCCAGTTGATCTTCGGGCTGAACGGCAACATTGCGTTTGGGTCCCCATTTGACATAAGGCTGCAGAATAAGTACGTTATGCATAGTAGCAACATCGCGTGTTATGCGCATTGCTCCGCTGGCCACTTCATCATATGCACTGTGAATAACTTTGTTTTAAATTGAAAAATCAGCAAATAAAAGTTTAATATCCGTACCGATCTTCAATAAATAACACATCATTTTCAGTAGCTAGCACTTCATCTTCCTCTGGTTCAGCATTCGCTTTAGCTTCATAGAAACTTTTTCGGTTACGTATGCCCTTAACACCTTTGTGTTGGTTGTATTTGTAACGCAAAGTCATGTATGTCGTTAGTCCGGGTGTGCAGCGTTGAGCTGCAACTGCCCCACACTGCACCAAGCCACGAGTTAAAGCTCTTAACGTTATTGTGTTTACCATAACCTAACTACTAAAACTAAAAATTAAGGTGCTTTGTTTTGTAATTAAAACTCAGCTTCCTGTAATATAGTGTGTTTGTTTTCGGATGCCATCCAACGCGCTTGACAGGATTTTGTGCGCTGTGAGGTTACTCGATAAGAGGTTCCAGTAGCAACTAAAGTGGACACTAAGATATTGTATTTAATGGGATAACGAATTTTTGACTGTATCAGCTTTTGCGCAAAATAAGTGCCCGAAAAACCTATGAAAAACAAAAGAAATTATGCAATTTTCATGTAAATTTTTCGTTAGCGTACCTAGACAAAAAGCGGCCAATCCAGTGAAGAGTGCTCGTGTCATGCATTCCATGTAAGAATCAAAACCAGGATGCTTCTCACGTTGTTGATCCTTCAAAATCTTAATGTCGTTCATAATAATGATTATTTAACTCTTAATTTTTGGATTTGCTTGTGTCTGCAATAGCAGACAAATGGTAAGATAGGATACTAGCCTTTAGTGACAGGTATAAATGTAAACTATGCGTGGCCAGGATCAATATATCCAGGAAAGATGAAGATTGGTCGCCGGATGGGTTTACCGGTTTGAACAGCTGTTTTGTTGCGAGTTGGCAACGCCGCAGCGTCACGCCGTTGAAATGCTCTTGAAATAAATAAGCGCCTTGGAAGTTATAGTTTGTTGTGCTTTTGGTGTTCCAGGAATTTTAAAATTACTTATTTTATGTTTTTTTAAAGATGGATATTGAAAAAATATGCCGCACTTGTTTGAGCCTAACGGGGCCATTTCTCTCGATATTTGATGGTGGCTCCGGTGGCGGCACAAGTTGTATTGCGGACATGCTTTGCGACTTCACAAAAACAAAGGTGAGCAGGAAGCGTCAACAAACAAACTGTGTGAGCTTTACCAAAATATGTTCTATTTTATAGCCAAAACCCGCTGATAATCTACCAGAGAAAGTATGTTTAACATGTATAAGCGAGATTAATCGTAGCTACTCGTTTAAGCAAAAGTGTGAGCACTCTAATCGAACGCTGCGCCAATTGTTGCCAGACGCGAAGCCAGAGGAGCCAGACCAACCCGTTTTGGCGGTCACACCATCAGCAGTACCAAAGGCAGATAAGTACGCACAGACAACGCCACTGCAATGTAAGGAAACGTGTAGTCGTGAAGTACAAACGCTTGATGACCAAAGTACAATACAGTCAGACATAACTGTACTGGTTTCGAAGAAGGATGCCGCTACGTCGCCTATTAACAATTTAAAAATTGTTAATGTTTCTCCGAAAAAAGAAAAATCGAAAGCTGGCGGTAAATCCAATGATAAAACAACACCTGTTAAATTCATTCTTGACGATGAAGACGAGGCCCACTTTATTGAGATTACTGCAGAACTTGATAACGCAGACAATGAGAGCATTGAAATCAACGAATTAACATTGAATGAAAACAAAAATATTGTACTACATGTTGACAAAGGTGAAGGTAAATACACAGAAATGATCTATGATGAGTCAACAGGTGAGCTGCGTTCCCAGGATGAACAGCTGCTGGCAAGCATAGCTGATGAAACTGAACAAAACGAAACTAAAGTAGATAGTACCGACACAAAGAACGTGAATGAGTATAAATTTACGATATACAACAATGAAAACGGAGAAGAAGAGATAACAGCCAGTGCCATAACTACACGAAAAACAAGGGCTAATAAGCGAAAGCAGTCGACCGTTGTGCCAAAAGAACAGACAACATTAAAAAGTAAGCCGCGTGTAAAACGCGTTGCCGCCGAAACGGTCAACGAATTGGCTGACGAACAACCCAAAAAGCGACGACAAACTCTCAACAAAAAAAATGTATTGGAGTCGATCAAAGAAAATGATGCTACAACTCTTGACGGTGATCCCGAATCAAAAGATGACGGTAGTGCCGTGACTAAGTTGAATTATTTCTGTGAGCGTTGTAATGCCGGTTTTGCTATTCGAAAATCACTGCTCATACATCAACGCCAAAACAACTGTATGAAAAAGTCATTCAAGTGTGAGGTATGTGCAAGAGTTTTTGTCTCCCCAGAGCATCTGATCGAACATCAGGTAACCCATGCTAATGAATTGCATGCGTGTGCCGAGTGTACTGAATCATTTGATACGAAGGAGGCGCTCAGCGCGCACATGATTGACAGTCACAAACGCAGTTCAAAGAATCAGTGCAATGTATGTCAGAAGGGTAAGTAAATTGATTTTGAAAAATCATTTAAATTTTGGGTAATTATATAAAAATCATCAACAGTCTTCACAATGCTGTCCGCGCTACGAGATCACATGCGTATACACACTGGTGAGAAGCCATTCGTTTGTCATATTTGTAAAAAGGGTTTTACGCAGAATGCCAATCTGCGTCAGCACATGTTCCGTCATTCGAATACCAAGCGTTTCAAATGTGATGAGTGCGATAGCAGTTTTGTTACGCGTGGTGAGTTAGTTTCACACAATCGTTCGCATACCGGTGACAAACCATTCCATTGCGATGTCTGTGAAGTAAAATTCACAACGTCATCATCTTTGATTAAACACAAACGTAAGCACACCGGCGAAAGACCGTACGCGTGCGAAATGTGTCCGATGCGCTTTACGGCGCTTAATGTGCTGAAGAATCATCGACGAACGCATACCGGCGAAAAACCATTTGCGTGTCCACATTGTCCACGTCGTTTTACACAGAATGGCGATTGTGTAATGCATCAGCGAACGCATCAAGAGCAGGAGAAGATCTATTTATGTCCGGTATGCAATAAGGAATTTAAGAGCATGCCTGATATGCGTACACATCTTACAGAGCACAGCGATAAGGATAAGTCGTTGACAGCTGTTTTGGCAAGACAGCAAAAAAAGAATAAAACAGATGAGACGCTCACCATCTAACACGAGCACAAGATAGCAACAAAAATTATGTCGTGCAGGAACTTATGCAAAATCTTTTTTAATTAAAATGTAAGCGTTTGTTTAAGTTAAAATAGTGAATGTATGACTTTTATTAATAAGACTTGTTGTGCGTGCTTATCTTTTAAAGCATGCAGCAGTGAGTTTTCGGAGCAGAATTATGAATAAATGTAAGAATTTTGAAAATTTGAAAAAGTCCTCCTGTTTTTTGTCAATAGAATTGACCGAATTGCGTCGGTGCCACTTGTTGCAAGTGAGGTTGCTGTTGTGTCTGTTGCAAGTTTTGTAAAGGAAGGGTCTGTGGCTCTGTTATTACAGCAGTACTACCATTACCACCGCTGCCACCAACACCAGCGCTACCCGAACCGTTTGTAACAGGTGGTTCATCCTGGAACCAATTAATCAACGTATGATGCACGCTCTGCACGCATTTTCGTTGATCTGCAATTAAATTTTCCGAGTATTTTACATGATTCGCATACGCCTCCTTTTCGTGTAGTACGTCCTTGGACAATCGATGCAAATCTTTCAATATTGCTGAGCCCCACAGCTGTACATGTATATCTGGTATTTTTGAAGCTAATTGCATGGCAGGCGTCACCATGTTCATACTCTCTTTCGAGTTGCCAATACTGAGAAACACATGAGACAGAAGCACCAGCGAGCAAGAGGTAAGACGATTTAAATCCTCGGCATTGGCCATTTTAAGTGTTTCCCTTAAAAAGCGCCTAAAAATATGAAATTTAGTTAATATTATTTGTTAATGTTGTAAAGATAGAAATTCAACATACTTTGCCTCATGGAAACTACTCTTGTGAAACGCGTGCAGTCCTTGCACATAGTAGAAGCCACCCATGAGCGCCTGACTGCTATATGTGTGCGTATTTTCGGTCGACACCGCATCTAATATCTGTTTCAGATCCTGATCACGTTTCGTGCGTAAATATATAATAGCTAAATTTAAGTTAGCAAAAAGTTTTAAATCACGTTCCGTTGTTTCCGCGACACAGGCCACAAACTGCCGCTCGGCATTATCGAAAAAGCTCGTTGACATTGAGTACAGACCCAGCAAACAGTGCAGCTGTGCCGAGTGTCGCTTCAATAGGCTACGATTCGGCGCTGCCAGACATACATCACGAGCTGCAGCTATTTCACGTATGGCCAGATCACGGTTACCCATGACCATACGACACATCACAATGTGTTCCAATAGTATCACTTTGAAGACGGACAATATTGGTTTGTCATCCTGCGACTTGAGTTTTTCAATTTGTGTTAATGCCTTCTCCGTATATTTTTGTGCTTTGTCCATGTATCCGGCCATCATTGAGTGTGACACAGTCACCAGATAGACCAAGACATACAGTTGTTCCTTGGGCAACCAAACGAACATTTCGAGTTGATTTTGACCGAAGATAACTTCATCCGTTGGCCAATTGGGCGCCATTATTGTTTGTATCGACATTTGTAGTTGTTTAAGACTGGGCTTCACTGTTTTAACTTGTCCGAGTGCCAAGTAGTAACACACTTGTAGTACTAAAAAGAAGACCTTTAGATATTCCTTTTGATGTGGATTGGGTATGTGATTGTCAATGATGGCGCCTGCTGAATTAAGCAACGCCAGTACATCATTCGTTTTACGTTCAATCATAAGTATCATTGCACGTGAGAGTAGAAACAGCACTTTAAGGTATGTGGCTCCTGCCTCTTCTGCTGATTCTGCGCCTACTGCCAGCAGCTCGGATGCTAATGAGTATTCACGATCGGAAGCGTGAATCTGCGATAGTTGTAGTAAGAGTTTACAATGCCAATAGACGTTATTCTGTGAGAGTTCAACAGCTCGTCGAAGCATAGCCTTTGCCTGTGAATTCTGTTCCGTCTGCAAGTGCAATTGGGCCAGCAATGAAGCCGTATCAAACTTTACATCGTCGAAATTCATTAGCGGCTCCGAGATACTCCATGCTTTTTCCAGGTGACTGCGTGCCAAGTCGATGTTGTTTGTATAGCCCATCAGGATCTGGCCCATTTGTAGGTGTGTACGCGCCTCGACTTTGGACGGCGGCTGAAAGGTGAAAAGCGCCTGCAGGCATTGTATGCACTTTTTTATGTTTGGCGGCTGCGAAGTGCGGAAGTATTCGGCTAGACCAAGTAAAGATATGTAGCAGGCATCCTGCGATGCAGTTGTCGTCATTTTAACCGGTTCTTAAAAGAAACTCAATTTTACTGGGCAAATTGACTAAACTAAAGTTGATAAGCAAACAAGAAAGCCACTGTTGTTAATCTGCCAATATGTGCTGCGCGCGGCAATCCCCCGTTGGTCCAACTACAACCTGGTGGTTACTGAGTATAGATTTAGGGTCCTTTTGGTCTGTTTTGTTATTATTTATTATTATTATTGTTAAACTATCCAAAAACCAAGAAAACAAACAGGAACGCTACCTAGTGAGGAGAATTGGCAACTTGCGCTGTATGCGGCATGTTAGTAACATTCAGTTTCGCTGTTACGAACAGACGCGGGAAAGAAGAATAAAGTTTTTTGGGCGCTAACAGGCTGTTAATCATTAACAGAGGCCGTTTCTAAAGAAGAAGAAATTATTACAGTGCCGAGCAGTGTGGCCAAATCAGCCAGAATTGAAAAGTTGCCAAATCAGCGGGATTTTTGACGTCAAAGGTTCAAATATTACCGCGAAAGTCATTTTAAAAATTTTTCTTTAGTTTTAATGTTTTTATTGTTAGCATATTCATTTTACAGTTCAGTTATAATTCTTTGAAATCAAGTTATTTTTATTTAAATTTGCATTTTGAATACAAATTCGTTTATTGTATGTGTCTGTATTGGTTTAATGTGTGTATTTTCTGAATATTTTGTTGAGTGTCTAGTGCAAATAATAAAAACCTAATTGCATTTATTTAATAAATATTCAGCATTTCGAGCGTAAATGTACAAGTAAAGATTTTTAAATTGTTTTTCTTTTTCACTTTCGTTATTTAAAGTTTACATTTAAAGTTCATAGCACTAGTTATTTTATAATCAACAATTGGTTTCGTTATATAAAGTTATATATTAGCTATCTAAGATACATATACAGTCGCAAATTGTTCGTAATTTTTTTTATGTTTGGGTTTTGCTTAATTTAAAAACAAAAAAAAACAATATTTCAGATATACTCAAACTAATTTTTTTCCTTTAAATTGGCCATTCTTGGGTTCACTTAAGTGCTAAAGCCTATGACGGCGTATTCAATAATTTTACGATAATGTTCAGTTACCAATTTAGCGGTTAATGATGATATAGTGAGCGGAATAAGTGTTTGTTTACTAGAGGACTTTTTTTATTATTGTTAGTTTTTTTTTTGCTTTGTGTTGTTTTGCTTTTTAAGACTATTTGAAAGTTTTGTGTTTCATATAAATGCAGTTTATTGATATTTTATGTTTTCTTTTAATAAGTTTGCTGTGCTATCATTTTCAAAGTTTTTCTATTAGATTTGTTCTAAAATCCGAAAGTTAATGTTTGCAGAGATTTCGTGAAAATTAAATTTTTGAAAAAAAAAAAAATATTTTATTTTTCTAGGCTGGATTTCTATTTGCATTATGATTGTTAGATATTAGCAACTATTATTTGAATTTAAGACACTTGTTCGGATTGTAGAACATATATGTATGTAAATATCTATATATTTTTTGTTGAACTTATTGAATTTTGTATATTATTACTTGTGTAATTGCATAGAAATTGTCAACGATATGATTATAGACTTTTAAGTTTAAACATATTTTGTACGGTTATTTTGTATGAAATGTTGCATTTAATGGACGTTTGATAATTTCATGAACGGTGAGTGTCTGTGAGTACTTGTTGAGCGTTTATGTTCAAAGCTAATTTCAACTAAATTATATTTAAGTTTTTTATCCTTATTTATGCATGTATGTTTACTTAAACAAGCATCAAAGTAAAAATAGTCGTTGTTAGTTTATCAGTTATGTTTAGTTACACATGCGTCGTTAATATGCCTAATACTAATACGATTATTTGTTTTTCCTTTTTCTTTTAATTTGCAAAAGTCTCCAGAAATTTGCGCAAGACAAGTTTTGCATTTTGGTCTGGCAAATACCGTTACTACTTTAATGCAACAATTAGAGCTAGTAAAGACTTAATTATTTATGTTAATAAATAGTTATTAATAAATACACTAAATTTAACAATTCCTGTTTGGGCTTTTCTTCACAACATAAGTTGAATTATTAATTAAAGAGAATATTAAGCAATCTTTCTGAAGGCATGAAAATTTTCGTATTATATCATATTTAAAAACATAATTAAATGAATAAATTGCAAACACGAAAAAAATCCAAATCAAATACTAAAGTAATGAATATTGAGCTAATAATAGTTAATTATTGTTTTGTGCATTATAATTGTTAATGCGTTCAAGCACTTTTCACCATCGTCGTTGCCATGAACTCAAATTGTCCAGACTTGCACCTTTTCGGCGACGACACACCAACTGGCGCGTTCATAGTATGATGAAACAATGTGCAAGCTGGCGACATGATGATTGATAAGCGCATCCAGTTCGCCTTCGCGAAAGACATGATAGTAGCGATGGTGTGTGGTGGCGCCACCTTGCGATGGACTGTCCAACGATGTGGTTGAGCTATTTGAATGTTCCCATGACTCCGTTGACTGACGGTTCTGTAATGTCTGCTGACTTTGCTGCTGCTGTTGGGGTTGCGGCTGTGTGTGCTTCGTTGTTGCCGTAGCGCCACCTGTCGTCGATGCTTCTTTGCCTAAGAGTGATTTCGTGGCACTCTCATTGTCTTCCTCCTCAAATGAATCACATTTGATTGTATTGCGGCTACTTTTACGTGCATATTCATGCATGCCCTCGCCAAGTTGATCGCCGCTCTTCGCTTCAAGTGCTTCAGCATCTTCATCCTCTTCGGGTATGACATCATGTTCGTTCTCATCATTTATTTCATCTTCATCGCGCACAGATGACGAATCGCCATCGTCTTGCAGGAGATAGGCTGTCTCCGGGTTAAGATTGTAATGACGATTACGTTTGTAATTGAATTTCGATATTTTACAATTCTCGTACAATTGCAACGTGTAACTGCGTTCATTTTCGTCCTCGTCCTCCTCCTCCTCGTCCTCCTCGTGTATGGTAAAGCTGCGCGTTTGCGACGATAGCGAAGATGTTGACGACGATGTCGGCGATTGTTGTAAGCTAGGCTGTGTTGAGAGATTCGCCAGCATCAGACGACGTTCACGCAACTCCTCACGTATGGCAGTCAAATCGCGTGCCTCAGCGCCGCTGCGTTTTCTCAAGCTACCCGTTGCGCTGCCATTGCTGCCATTGCTGCCACCAGTGCCAAGTGTATCGTCCAGAAACTCTGCAATGTCACCGATGCCATCCAGGCTGCGACACTCGACCGGATTCCGCTTGTCATCCAGCTCACGTTGCAGCTGTGCGCTCAACTGTTCGGCAAACTCGGCGCAGTCTTGTGGTTTCTTCGGTATGGCGCCATTACCCAGACCGCCATTGCTCGGCTTTGTGGGCAACAGATTGCTGCTGTCATCGTTGAGTATCATGTCCTTCGAAGATGCGCTATTGATTTTCACATCACCATTGTAGTACTGCTCGCGATTGGTCTTAATCTGCTCCACCGGTTCAGCGCCATCATCTTCCGCTGCCGACTCAACTTTTGATGCATCCTGTGTGTTCGAGGAGCCGCTGGCTGTTGTCAGATTTGCGGACTTAGGCGCACTTATAACACTATCGATTGAATCGGGCGATGATGGCTCACTCGAATCGCTATCCAAATCATCGGTTGCCGGATTGAAGAGCTCCAGGGAGAGCAGCTTTGGTATGCTTGGCAAGCCGGCGGAATTACTGCCGGATGCACGTCGTATGATGGGAAAGCTCTGACGCTGCAATTGCAGGGATTGTTGCTTGCGGAATTTCGGTATGGGCGGCAGATCCTTTATCGACTGACGCGTTATTTTATTCACTGTTGGCGCACCGATCGGCAGCGCGGCCTTGTTAGCCGCTGCCAACAACGAGGGCTTCGTCTTTACGACGGCTTGCAATTGATCTTGCGTGGCTTGTTCCTTGATGTGTGCCTCATCGAAATTGAAACGGTTCTTGTTGATGCAGTTCAAGTTTATGGCCGCGTTCGTATTGCCAGGCTTCGGTTGGCCCGACTCTGGTGCTGTTGGTGGCTTTATTGGTGGCGTTAATATTGCCATGGCGCCGGTGACGGCTGCCATCGTCTGTGGTGGCGATGTCACGGCCGTTTGTGTTGCGGCCGGCGAGTGCGCTGGCGTTGGTGGACAGGGCATAATGAGCGGCGATGTTGGCACGGATGGTATGCGTTGCTGGTTGTGATTGTTGTGCTGCTGTTGTTGCTGTTGCTGTTGTTGAGCAGTGTGATTGTGTTGCGCATGCGTTGACTGTTGACAGTTCGTAGCACAGTGGACGCCAAGCGAACATTTACCGGTGGCTTGGCAGCACGCATTCACCGCGCCATTGCTTGACGACGAATTGCTCGAGCTTGAATTGGAGTTCTGATGTTGTTGCTGATAGTTCAACTGCTGTTGATGCTGTTCGGGCTTTGGTATGAAGATCACCGAGGCAAAGCTGTCCTCGGACTCGATGCTTGTGTCCGATTGCAGGCTACTGTCCTTCGATGAGTCCGAGCCGGATTCACGTGAGTGACGGCGTGCTTTTGACTCTTCGCTTTCCGGATTTGCGGCGCATACGCTACACTCCTGGTGATAGGCGCTGCAGTAGCAGACATTAGGACCACTACACTCGCTGCTGTTGCAGTATGTCACTGGGCCGCCGCTGAACTTTGTTGCTGCTGTCGCCGACGCAGCTGCCGCCGTCGCCACCGCCGCGCCAGTGGCCGGCGGTGTAGATGTTGTTGAGTTTTGCTTGTGCAACAGATGTGAAAAGTGTGTTTGCAACACGCCAGTCGGCTTGGCTGTCGGCTGTTGCTGCTGTTGTATGTGATGATGATGGTGGTGATGATGATGACTGCCATGACTATGTTGGCTCAGCAGCACTGCTTTACCGGGTTGCTGGCCGCCTGCAGTCGTGCCACTTGTGCCCGCCGCGGCATTGCCACTAACGCCGCTGCCACTTTGTGCACGCATGCCCGCCGTTGTGGCCTCACCCGTGGCGCTTGTCTTCAGATTCTGCATGATCTTTACCAAGCCAGTTTTCGTGACACGCTCCAAACTGCCCGTTGAACTCTTAATTTTGCTGGTGAAACCTTCGCGTATGACCTGCAAACGTTTGGAGAACATGGCCGAACGACAGAGGAACGCCTCATTGAGTGATGTTTGTTTTTGTATGCGTTTCCGTACGCGTTCCTTTTCACGCAAGCGATTGCCGGCCATAAGTTCCTCATTCAATGAACTCTGCTTGCGCATTTTGGTATTGCCAATGCCAGAAGCAGCAGCACCACCACCACCACCTCCGCTACCGCCGCCATTGGCAGGGCCACCATTAACACCGGATGAGGCGTGTTGATGATAATTGAGTGCACTGGGATAGCAACCACTCTTCGTATAGAGAGTACTGCTGACGCTATTATTGCTGGTATTATAGTTGCTGATCATGTGAAATGGTTGTTCTGGCAGTTGATAATCTTCATCACAGAGCGATTGTTTCTGTTTGATTAACTTGGGTCGACGGCCAAGCGAATTGGAGCCGGAGGTACCGCCACCGCCGCTACTTACTGTAGCAGCAGCAGCACCATGTATGGGCGAATGACCATTTGAGATGGCACCGCTACCAGTGCCTCCATTGCCGCCGGCACCATTTTGCTGTTGTGTTGCATCATAGGCGCTAAGAAATTGAGCAGACTTATTTGGCAGGGATTCATTGTGTACTATGCCGCCAAGCAACGGACCACCCAGACTGGGCACACTCGAGCGTGAACGCACGATTTGTCGTGGCGGCGGTTGAAGTATGCTACCCAAGCTGCGTGACTTTAAGCTTGTCGAGAGCGGCGGATCGGAAAAGTCTTCAAAATCTTCCAAGCGACGCAACTCAATGGGTAAATCTTTGGCATCTTCATAATCAAGACTTGAGTCATTCTTTGTATCCTTCGAGGTCCACGAGTCCAAAAACCAGGCATGACGACGACCACCAGCAAGTTTCTACATTGGTTGCCAAGAGAGAGAGAGAGAGGGAGAGAGAGAGAAATTACAGAGTAAGGATTAATTTGGATTTGACTTAAAATAGCAAAGAAATCTCACTTGTATGGCACGACGCACAAAACTGTAACATGACTCGCCCGGCGACGATGATGACAGACTGGAGCTATCGCCATCGCCGGCTGAACGGCTTGAATTCGTTGAATCCTCTGTATATGCATGATATGGCGGCAGAAAGTCATCGTCGTCCTCTTCATCTGAATAGCTAAAATTACGATTCTTTGGCGGCTGCCATGGTATGAGGACATCTTGCGATTCAAAGCGTCGATGTCGTTGCTCCAGCGCCCACACGGTGATTACGACACGTCCACCGATGCGTAATATACGCGCCAACTCCCTCAGCGCGCTGACACGTCGTTCGGTAGTCGCAAAGTGATGCACTACAGCCAATGAGAGGACTGCGTCAAAGCATTCATCGCGAAATGGTAATTCGAGATTGTCGCAGAGCGCCACCTAGCGGAAATGTAATAGAATCAAACAATATTTTTTTTTAGTTTACTGCGACATCAACATTGTTGTTGTTGTTGTTACTATTGTATTATTGTTGCTGTCACAGTGAATAGTCGACAAGTAGCTATGTGTGTGTGTGTGTGTGTGTGTGTGTGTGTGTGTGTGTGTGAGCTTGCTGTGCCGTGATGCTGCTCTAATTGAAAGTTATGTCGAGTATTACATGCAGCGCTTAATTCTCAAGTGGCACACACTCACACATGCATAAATCAAACGCAAACGCAAACACACACTCACATTCGCATCTAAATTTAATTATCCATTCGAATGCAACAGTAATACAAATCCACACAAGCATTCAACTACAAATGCAGAAGGCATGCCAGCTTCCGTCTGATTTTTGCTTCCCTTTCAATCTCCCTGCCTCACTCTACCCCCTACCGCTTACTACACCCCTTCATGGTTAACTATTTGCATGTCGTTGTGCAAGTGTTTGCCAACGGCGTGTGTATTCATGTACACACATACTTAGATCCCTTTGGCATTTGTTGGCCGCCTCTGCTTTTCGGCATCCCATCATTTTCTACCAATTCCGTTTCCGCTAACATTAATGCGAAATACTTACGCTTTCGTCTTTTTGCATAATTTTGCATGCCTTAGGTGGTTTATTTCGCTTCTTCTTCATCGTAGTTTTCAATTTATTTTTACTCAAACATTTTCTTATTGCATTTCCAGCACGGCTGCAACGATACGCTTTTGCGTCGCTGTGCGCACTGTGGCATTGAGCCGGAAACTAAGCTGGCATTTTGAAATCGAGTGGTGTCATTGAGTAAAGTGAAATTATAAGTAGATGGCATAAGATGCAGATGACTTTTGCAGTAAAGTTTTGCGTATTTTGAATTTCTTTTGCTTTCACTAAAGTCATGTTGCAACTATGTTTCTACGCTACTATTGAGTTGAAGTCAAGTTGAATATTTAAGTATTTTCTTAAGCTTGGAAAATTATATAAAGAGGTTCATAAAAATTATAAAAACGAATGGTTTTGCATGAGAAACTTGTTTTTTAGTTCGCAAAGAATTTAAGGTTGAAATCAAAGTTCACTGTTTTCCAACGCATAGTTTGCGAACCCATAAACAAACTTGCACTTTGCAATTGTTTGGTTTAAGGTTCTATAATTACTTTTGTAGTAACAAAAGTCTTGCTTCGATTCTCTAATTCAAAATTCTTATTTTGCATGAATTATTAAAATAACACGAATACTTTCTTAAAAACATGCCGTTAGTTGCCAACTTTTGAGCAGAATAGTTTAAAACTTTTCGTTATCCAATAACAAATAATTTCTATAAAAAGCTTACAGCTTAAAATTTTGAACAAGCTGCTTAAAGTGTTAAGTTATACATTATGAATAATTCTTTTTACAAATTGCTTTGGTGGAAAATATTTGCTTGGTTGGAAGTCTACAAGCCACCAATGAATGTTGCCATAAGTAATTTGAACTATGCAAATTGACCTCAACACTAATTGGATATCGTTGGATATTTATTTGAGCAGCAACATACTTTAACACGAAGAAGAAGAAGACGAGAAAGAAGCAGCATAAGAAGAAGAAGAAGCAACAGCAATAAGAAGGGTAAGCAAATAATGAAAAAATGGAGCAACAGCAGCACACAAAGGCTGACGATGATGATGATGGCAATGATGATGGAGTTGATGATGTTGGCGTTGCTGATGTTGTCGTTGTTTGTTGCTACTCTTTAATGGAATAATGAAATACCGCTGAGGGGCATACTCAGACGCTAGCTCGGTCACTCTGACAGGGCGCACAACACACAACGCACAACAACACTCAACTCGGACTCGTTGCAGAGCGAAATGCTGTGAACTTTCAAAATACGCATTAAAACAAGTTTATTTTTGCTAAAAGGCACATAAACAACAACAACAAAGCACTGGCTACAAGTAACGTCGATGACAAGGACGGCAACACACACAAACACAGCGCTGTAACGTCAACGAGCGTAGTGCAACACTGGCAAGCCCGGCAAGCGGGCAGGGTGACCAGACGTACAATGAATGTGCAATTAGCGAGGGTAAATAAACTGAGAAACAACAGTGTAAATATGTATGTATGTGTATCTGAAAACATAACAAAACAACAAACAAGTTGATTTTGAAAATTGACAGTTGTTGAGTTTAATCAATTTTCCATTTGTGAACCTTGGCGAAACTGTTCGATTTGCTTACGCTTTTCGTCTCTTATTGCAAAATTGTTTCATTTCAGCGCGCAATTAAAAAAACAACAACAACGAAAACAATGTAAAATAAAACAAAGATAGCGCCGCTGTACTGACCTACGCCAATGTGATACTGTAAATTTGCACTGAAACTATTTTTGTTTGCTATTTCAGTGCAAATGCGAAGCGCATCCTTTGACTCTGAGGGGAAACAAGACCAACACACCTGTCAGGCTGTCAATCAGCCGACAACAAAAGCAACAACAACACCTTCGATATTGTCAAATGAATTAATAAATTCGTTGCATTGAACTTTTCCGCTTAAATGTCGCTTTTTCTATTTTTTCTATATATTTTATTTAACACGTTAACTGGCAGAAGGGAAAGCAGCGGCACATACAATAACAAAGACGGCAATAGAAGTGACAAGCACAGCGAAGCTTGAAAAGAGAAGGCAAGCCTTGACCTGCTTCTATGTATGTATGGAGGCCGTGCGTCGGTGTGTGTGTGTGTGTGTGTGTGTGTTGTTCTCCTACGCTATGCTTTGTGCTTAAGCAAATATCAATTAATGCAACTTTTTTTATTCTGAGCATTTCTTTTGTCTTATTTTTTCAGTGTTTTTTTGGTTCGTTGTTTTAATCAAGTTAATGTCGTTTTTCATTTCGTTCAGCCTTTGATGTCGTTCATTGTTCACTGTGCATTTATGTGTCTGTGTGTGTGTGTGTGTGTGATGCACATTGCTGGCGGAGTGGACGGGAAAACCGAACATTTCAATTGCGGTTTCAAAAGTTTTTCTGTATGTGAAATATTCTGCGGAAAATGTGGCGGTCATGCACAGTCAATCGTGATTGTAACTATCAAGTTAGATGGGTTAATTGAAGCTTGATTGAATGTGCGTCAGTCACGCGTCAATCAATCACAAACATTGACTGCTCAATTACGAAACGTTATACTTAGGGGAATTTGTGCTTTAAACGCAAAGTTTACCAAACAAAGTTTTGTTTTTTTAGTAATTAAAGGATTTTTTTTTTGAGTTTACAAATTATTTACGAAATTTCTCGTTTGGTTTGAGTTGAAAAGTAGTGTGCAAAAAACCAACTAATCTAATCTAAATATGTATGTATAACACAAGCCAAAAACAAATTAAATTCAAGCACTTGAATTAAACGTCTTAAAACGTCTTTGCTTTCAAACCGAGGAAACTTGAAGCACTCAACGATTTTCAACTTAATGCTTCGCCTCGATTTGAAATTGTATTTGTTGTTATTGTTGTTGTTGTTATTGTTGTTGTTGTTGTTGTTGTTGTTGTTGTTGGCAATAACATGCGACGGCAGTGATAAACACTGTTGACCTATTTTCGTGTTTTCAAGCATTCGAGCTGCCACACAATAAAGCCAAATAACAATGGCATTTGTCTCTACCTTTCTCTCTCTCACTCACACTGCGAGTGTGTGTGTGTGTTGAACTCCTTTAGTGCGATTGTAGCGCTTTGCTTTGTTCAATGTTCAACATTCTGCATTCTGTCACTGACAACTACTGAACAACTATTCGACATTATTTATTGCTATCATTTATTTCATTTGTTCTACAACTCTTGGCTTTTATTTGTTTTTTCCATGTTTTTATTATAATTTTCATTCTTCTTTTCATACATACATACACACACACACACACACCTAATAAGCTGAAATTGTTGCGTGCTTTATCAAAAATCCCTTAGCGTCCTTCATGACCAATGCGATAATTGCAATTGCACACAATGGTGCCATAAATCGTATGCAGACCTACTAAAATCGTATCTGCATACTTTTGCTGTTGTTGTTGTAATTTTTGTATTAATTTATTATTGCATGTATTTTATGTTATTTATTTAGCAATTGCTTAGACCTTCCAGTATGCCAATAGTTGTTATATAAGATGTCACAAGAGCAAGCAAACCGAAGACTGAGCGCTAAAACAATATCACATACGCCTATGTTACACAGCGTCACAGTGCATATGCGGCAAACTAGCATGCTAACACTGTCGGCAAGTGCAGCAGCGCTGTTGGGCATGTGTGTTGTTGTCGTTTTTGTTGTTGTTGTCTTTTTTCGAAACAATAACGAAATGACCAACAATACAAACACTGCAAATGTGCACAACAACAATGCGTTTTAAAGAAATTTTCGTTGTTGTTGTCATGATTGTGTGTAGGTTTTCATACTTCTTCTTCTTCTACTTCAGTTTCTCTTTCTGCTGCTGCTGCTGCTGCTGCTTCTTTCGTTCGTTAGCAGAAGTTGTGCTGCGTGGGTATTCGGCCATTGTATGCGTCTGCATTTTGCACAAGTTGAGTGACTTTGGCACTCTGACAAACAACTGACGTTTGTAAATGGTTATGGCATGTCATTGCTTAAGTGTGTAATTTGCAATAAATGATTTAATTTATTTAATTCTTTGTGTCTTCGTGTCTTCCAAGCAAGTCCTTGACATTTATAGTTAAGCTTCGTGCAGTTGTGGGCGTTTATCTCTGTTCATGTGCTTGTGTTGTACTCCGTTAGATAGATGAGTATGTTTGTGCCTGACTGACTTTTGTTGCTTGAGTGTTATTAATGGTTTATTGTATTAAATGTGTGGGAGCATTGCTTTCTTCAGAGCTTTTTTCCATTTCTTTGTGTTGCCTGAGTTTGATTTATAAATTTGTGTATAATATTGCGGCATTGACATTTGAAAGCAAATACGTCAACGAATATATCACATTTGTGTTGACGAAATATCAATTTTGATTTTATAAATTGAAATGATTATTTGGCATAATGATACGTCAACAAATGTCAAGTGTTAAAACCGTCTTCAAACCTTCATTAAAGTTGAAGATGAAGGCACGACAGTGTAGACAATGCTCAACTGAAGTATGTGCTTTGATGCACTGTGTAACATAGGTGTATGTGTTCACTGTACTGCAATAACTCATCGTAACTCAAGAACAAGACGACAGATGTTTTCAACTGTTGGTTCAATAAAAAAGAAAGTTGAAAACAAGTGCTACAAATAAGCAACTGCAATAAAGCTATAAAAGTAATATCATGAAAATGTACACTCAAATCTTATTTGCCATAAAATCAGAACTCCCCTAATTCTTTCATCAACTGCAAGTCATGAGTGCTTTCTTTTGCTTGCAACATGTAATTGAGTTTATTACAAGTTTCATGTGGGTTGCAACAACTTGCTGAATAAGCCAAATTCAGTACGCAACAAGATACAATCTAAGCAGCCAACTATGTCATTGGCAAGCATTGGTGCAGAAAGCAGAAGAAGAGCACGAGATATCGACTGAGTTGTCTGTTTGCTTAGCCCACACACAAGGCCTTCATGCTTGTTTCGACTAACTGCAAAGCAACATGCACAATTGCAATCAACTTACGGCAAGCATAATGCGACAGTAACTGTTCTAACAGTACTTTCTCTTGTTGTGAGGTTATTTCACTTGTTTTGTTGCCATAAAGTTAAGCAAAAGCAAATTTGCATTGAAAGTTTTGCAAAATATTGCATAAATCCAATTTAAGTTCATTTTCTTTGTCATGTAAGCACAATCTGCTTATAAAAGTTCATGAAAAACAAAGAAAAAAAAGTATATATAAATAAGTTTAGTAGAATTCGCCATCTTTGTTGCGAACATGAACATGTAACAACGGCTCGAGTGCAAAAAGTTCTGGCAGCTTGTAACATTTACGTGGAGCACATGTTGATACGTAAGCGTTACGGGCTTGTTACGTGGGCGGGCATTGTGACATGCATATTGCGCTTATTGCCAGTCAGCTAGAATGAATGAGCATTTCTGCGGAACATAAAGTAATACAAGTGTGGGCAAAGTAAGTGCATGAGTTGAGCGCTTCGGTGTATGTAAGAGTGCAGTGAAGCGCTCAAAATGCTGGCCAAGTGTTCAACTCAACTCAACTCAACCTTTCTATTTGTGATGGTAAAACTTATAGATGGCGAAAGTAGAGTGCACTTTGCACGCCTTGCGGTATGCAACGCAAATAAGAAATGGCATGAATGACAAGCAAAGTGCTTAAAGTATCACTAGCCATGAAAGTGTTCTAAGTAATAACACACACACACACACACACAGACACACACAGACACACTCATAAATGTATATATGTCATGCGCTTATATATTTCAAAGGAGCACCAAAAAGTAGGCAACAAAAAAGTGAAATTCGGCCAAAGTGTTGGCATACTAAAGCAGCAGCAAATGGCTGTCAAACTGTACGAGCAGCGTCAAGGTGAGAAGAAGCAGCAGAAGCAGCAGCAGCAGCGAAGCACAGCCGGAAGCACATGAAAGGCGAACGCAGTTGGCATACTTTTAGGCGCACAAAATAAACGCAAAAAAAAGACCAAAAAATGTGCTTGCCTTCATTACAAACTAAGCCCAAAAAAAAAAGGTTACAAAAACAAAATGAAGGGTGAAAAAATGCAATTTGAGATTTTTGCTGCTCCTCTATAGGAATATCCTTTAACATACAATACATACGCAAGCGCAGCATAAGAAGGAGAACAGGAGGCAGAAGGCGAGGATAGAACAAAGCGAAGTAAAAGAAGAGAAAGAATTGCTTTTGAGAAGCATAAAGAAATATTATGATGAAGCTGTTTTTCTGAACTTTTTATAGAAACGCTTTTTGTTTTTTGATTGCTTTGCTAAGCTGTCATACGGCAGCCTTCGCTTGTGCGTGTGTGTGCGTGTGTGTGCATGTGTGTGTGGCATGTGTTGCTCATTAAAGCTCAACATGGCGTGTGTGTAGCATTTTTCAAGCTTGTCATGTGTGTGTGTGTGCGTGTGTGTGTGTCGCACTTGCATAGAAATCTTGTCACCATAAATTGTTCAAAAAGGCATATATAAAGATAAACCATACTGTGTGACTTTCACAAAGCACACACGCACAATGAAACACTTTTGTTGGCAACACTGTCAGTTAAAAAGACAGACAGACTGACAGACCGACCGACAGCAACGTGCTTTTACCTTATGTATAAACACGTTCATATTGAAATTTATTTTGAAAAAGCGCATTTAGAATGTCAGCGCGTGCAAGCGCACTCATCACGCAATATGGACAAAGGTCAGCGTTTGCCTCAGGTGCTCTGCTCCCCGCTCAGCTTCGAGCCTTCAGCGGGCGCCAAGTGGGCGGTTTTTGTTATCTTTTATTTGGAATTTTGCATTTGATGGTTTCACCTCAGGCGTTATTTTATAATGAATATACATATATTGTATGTATTCTATAATGAAAGCGCGTTTAATGAGTTGCTTCGAAGGCTTTGCACACACTTAAACCATGCTGGCGCTGGCGTTTCATTAAAAATGCATGGCAGCGAAGCAACGCCAATGGCTTAAGCTATGTTCTTATAATTAACTTTATCATGTTTGAGTTCTGATTTTATTTGAAGATTTGTGGAAGTTTTTTCTTTTTTATTGAAAACTATTTATTTGAAGAGTAATTTATTATAATTTTTTATTATGCAAATTTAGCGAAGATTAAACGTTTTTGAGCTCAATTGTTGAGCGATTTGATGTCACCCACTGTAAGCCGTCAAAGCCCAAAACATAAAACACAATGCCCCTACAAGTATGCAACATTTTTTTTACTTGGGCCAGTCAATTTAATTGCTTATTGAAACCATTCGAGCCAACAAAAATATCATTTAATTGCTACTTCTCAGCTTTTTTCCTTCTTTTTCTCTGTGACAACACTTTGACACACAAACCCATTTTGTCACATTTCGTTACGCAAGCTTAGCACAGCAGCATTGACGTGTTAATTGCATGACGCGACACAAACAAGTGTTGCCAACACTTGAGCACACACATCGATACATGTCTTGTCGACAACAATTATGACAGCGTTCTTGGAAAACGACATGGTGTAAGAATTTCTAACAACGTTTATGCAAAAACAAATGTAATTAACTCACACACACACACACACACACACACGCAGACGCAGACATATTAGCCTTGTCGAGGACACACTTGTATTCATGGTAATTAACTTAACGCCTGCAGTTCTAAAGAAAACTCACACACACACACACACACATGCACACATGCATACTGAAGAGACATATGATCGACTTACCTCACCGCCCTTCTCGCGCGCCACCTTACTCAAGCGGTAACAACGGTCCACGCCCACTGTGCATATCGCCGGATTGCACTGCGTCAAGTAACGACCGCTGCCGCAGCCGACGTCACAGACCACCGAGCCGGGATCCAGGTTGCCGAGGAACTGGGCAACGCGTGGCCGTATTGGGCCAGTGGGCTCCTCGCAGTGCTCATAGACATCATGCACGTAGGCACGTTCCAGTGCCGCTGAGCGACCGCTGGCGTCATTGGCAGCATTCGTTGTTGTTGTGGTTGTTGTCTTTGTATTTGTGGCACTTGTCGCCGTCGCCGTCGCCGTCGCTGTTGTTGTTGGCGTTATTGCTGTTGCATCTGCAGGCGTTAACTTGTGTCGCACACCTGTCGTTGTTGTTGTTGTTGTTGTTTTTGTTGCTGGCAATATTATTGGCGTTGGCATTGGCGTTGGTGATGGTGATGTCGCAGCCGATTGCGGCGTTGTTGTTGTAGCGGTGCCAACGCCGCTGCTGCTGCTACCGCCGCTGCCAGCGTCCGTCGTGGCTGTTGTTGTTGTTGTTGTTGGCGTCGTTACTGGCGATATAACCTTTGGCGCTAAATTTGTATTTGTGTTATTTGTAATATTTGCCGCTGCATTTGTTGCAGTTGTTGTTGTTAGTTGTTTGGTCATTGAGTTGTTTTTGTTATTACACTTGTTGTTCCTCTTAAAGCTGTTGTTATCCGCTGTCCTTGTTGTTGTTGTTGTTCGTGTTGGTGTTGTCGCTGATTCATATGCAAACGTAAGGCAAGTTTCATCTGCAAAAAGTAAAAGCAATGAAAATATTTGCATTATTTTCAAAGTGCATATGTAAATTGCCTTAAAGCTAAAATTGTGTTGTTGCTTTTTTTCCACACTACTCTAACGGCACTTGATGTTGTTGTTGATGTTGTTGTTGTTTATTTTTTGCATGTTACTTCAATGCTTGACATTTCGCTTCAGTCGTTTTTCGTAGAATTTGCATGGTTTTACATGTTGCGCCTGCAGGTATGCAACGTTTTTTTTTTTTGCAGAGTACCTAGAAATGCACGTACGTTGAAGCTTTTGTGCAAATCAAGTCAACTTTTCTCTATTATTTTTGACTAACTGTACATAAATCAAAAGCATGTTGTTGTTGTTGTTGTTGTTGTTTCGCAATATTTGTTTTCTTTTTCTGTCAGTGTATATATTTTTATAGAGTCTGCGTTATTTTTGTGTGCCAACAGTTGTTTTTTCAACATAGTAAAATAAATTGTTCAGTCAGAGAAAGATGATAAAAAAAGGAAGTTCAAATATGCAAAATTTTAAAGTTATGCTCTTATGTGTACTTTAGAATTAAGTTATTTTGCTTTGTTTTGTTTGTGAAATTTAGCTGGCAAAATACACTTTACTGAAATGAAATTTTACTGATGTACAAACGAAGCATTAAGCTGACTTTGAAGTGCTTAATTTGGTTTGTTTCATTATGAATTTAGCTCGACAAAATAAGCGAGGCAAATAGAGATATTTACGATTGTAAATAAAGTTCTGGTTGGCTAGAAAGTATGCTGCCAAAGGTAGATAACATCAAGTCAGCCAATCATCCAATCATGCGCTAATAAAAAATATTGAAGACATGCCAGTCCAACTTCAACTCGAAAACCTTCCTAAATCGCGCATGAAGCTTTATTGGATTCACTGTTTTATTTCAAGATCGCCTAGACCAAGGAATAGAAACAGTTTGTTGCCTTTAGTGCGAATGCAATTGCCAACGACTGCCAACTTCATTCTCATTTGATCCGAGCAAATCAGTCCAATATCTATTATGTGCGCCTAAGTAGTTAACTTAGCGCCAGGCACATGAGTCATACATTACTATTCATGAGGAACGCAACTAAAGTTTGACATTAATAATGTTTAAAACAAAAGTGTCTTCATTAAAAAGTTCGAAAGCTTCATTATAAAAGTTACAAACTGAAAACCAAACAGATTTCAACTTTTGTGTGCTTAATTACTTTAATATCTCTTTGTGAAAATAAAAAGGAAAACGAAATTCAGTGCTTAAATGAATAATTGTTTAAAAAGGCGACATTATTCATACGCAACGTTGCACAAATGCAGAAGGCGCAAACTAATGGCAATTAAATTAATGTGCTGAAGAGCAAAAAACGACAATGGCAAATTTAATTATAAAGCAATAATAATTTACTACACTTTTAGAGTGCATTTTTCACAAAAGCAGATAGACAGAGCAGCTGAGTGAGTGAGAGAGTGAGAGAGAGAGAGAGTGAAAGAAGACAGGAAGACAACTGTGCGCCATATGGAAGGCAACAGCAGCAGCAACTTTTGTTTATCTGTTGGCGGTCATTGATGCTGTTGCTGTCGCACACACACACACACACACACACACACACACTCACTCAGAGAGAGAGCCGTAGCAAAGCCATTATTTGCTTTTAATCTCGTTTCGATTATAATTGAATTTCTTGCATAGAATGCAATTTATTACGTTGACGTGCCAATGGCGTTGAACTTTCACACGAAAGCGTGGCCGAGCAAAGTGTTGTTGCTGCTCGCTGCTCGCTGCCGCAGGCGGCACTAACAATTGGCAATGCGGAAAGTTTTCTTGTTAGTAAAGGACATTTTGTCGTTGTTGTTGTTGTTGTGCGGCATTCAACTGGCAAACCGGAAATTCAGTTATACACTTCTAATGCCCATTGAAATGTTGCCAACTGCCAACTGCCAACTGACGACAGCCGACTGGCAAAGGTTTGTGGCAATGCTTGTGGCTCTGCTCATGCTTTGTTTGACATTTACGTGTGTGTGCGTGTGTGTGTGCGTGTGTGTGTGTCGCTTTTTACATTTCCGGTATGCAAACGCCTTCTGTTGATTGTCCTGTTTTGTTTCATTTTAGTTGTTGCTTTTGTTGTTGTAGTTGTTGTTGTTGTGGTTTGTTTTGTTTTATTTCTTTTCTTTTTTGTTACTTGTTATTTGTTATTGTTATTGTCCCATTGTGCATGCATTCAACGTCAATCTACACACACTTTATATTTGTCTAACAATGCTTTCAAGTGTTGCTCAGCTTTGTTGCTCTCTGAAGTCCCTTTTTTCTTCTTCTTCTTCTTATCTTTTTGTTGCTGCCTTGTTGTTTTATGTGCTTGTCGCATGCATTTCATATAACAAGTAAGTTGCCTTTCAACAACATTCTCCACGATAGATTGCATGCAAGCAAACGTCTTGACTTGAATACCAAAGCACAATTTTCACATTGTTGTTGTTGTTGTTTTGTTGCTGTTGTTGTTTTATGTATTTCAAGTAGTTTGTTTGCTGGTTTTATTCCTGTCCTCTTACGTTGGCGTCGCGTGCAATGTCGCTTAATTGACTTAATTGTACAAATTGTGACGACATCAGTAATTGACAGGAAGTTTTTAGTAAAACGCAACAACAAATACAATAAGCGTGTTGCTTGTCTGATAGCCATGGCGATATTGTCGCTTTGCACGTGATTCACGCAATGTTCTCAACTGCACTCGCACAGCCTTCATGGAAGTTGCTGTGCTTGTTCATTTTAATGCGAATGCCATTTTGTGCATGATTTGTGTGCAAGGTTTGATTTAATTGTATCAATTTTGGTTATTGTTATTTATGACTTGCTGTAAAAATATTTGCCGAAGAAGAATGCCAACAAAGCTGCTCAAAAGTCTGCTGTAATAATTTGCGTTTTTGTGGTGTTGCATACTTTTAAGCTCTTGCTGAAATGTGGCAAAAGTGTGTTTAAGCACATGTTTTTACGAAATTTTTGTGCATCATGAGAAAGGATTCAAACTTTTAAAATACAGTCAGCTCTGTGGTTGTCCTTTGAGCAAAGTTCATGTGTTATGGGTCAAAAAAAAAATATGATATTAAGTGTGTTCAAAAACTGTGGTTACTTTAAGAGCCTCAGAGCTTTGGAAGTGTGAATTGCTTGACTGAATTTTATTTAAGTTAATGCAAATTCTATAATAATCAGGAAAATAATATAAGTTGTTTATTAACTTCAGGTTAGAAATTATTGAAAAATATATAAAAAATGCAGTAATCCGAATGATTTGCTAATTGGCGCACTGTCCGGTTTCTAACTGTCCGAATTATTGTAGTATATCATGCTGCTACACTAACATGAATAGTTATTTGTCTTATGAAATTACTGCAGAAAAGTATACTACAATTTTTTGTTTTTGATTTTAGTTAACACTTTTTACAATTGACTAATGAAAATGCTATTTATTTAGTAAATTATGCATACAGAAATTCTGAGTAAGATTAAGTCTTGCTATAAGCAATTTTCATACGAACACACACAACTTTTTCATTTAAAAATGTTATAATTTTGAGAAGTAACATTTGCTTGTCAGCTTTTAATTATACCGTGGGAATTTCAGTTCTTGATTGAATAAATAATTTGACTTATTTTAAATATTGACAAGCCATAATAATATTCACACCGATTTCAGTTACGTTGAATGCTTCAAGTGCGAAAGTACTCAATACGAAATATTGCCATACGTTGCGTTTGGCTTCAGTTGTGTTACTGTTGCTGCAACAGTGCGTATGAGTAATGTGGACTTTTTTTCAAATACAATGCGTACACACACACACAAGCACAGAGCGAGAGAGAGGCACACAGACACACGCACTTTCTGACACGCCGACTGTCATTGACGCCACGTTCTGCGCTGCCTCCGCTGCGCCTTCTTCCACTCACCTTTCGCTTTGTAAGTTTGACGTTTCGAACTATAATTGGCCTGCACAAACGCCGATATTGACGTTGTTGCTCCTGCTGCTCCTGCTGCTGCTGCTACTGCTGCTGCTGGCGTCTGTTGGTCCGATAACATGAAATGCACAATTTTATGTCCTTTTCTTTTTTATTATTTTATATTCTTTAATTTTCTCCGATTTATTTATTGTCCGCGCGATACATGTCCTTGTTGCAAGCTGCCGTTGCGTTATGAATGTGAATGCGCGAAAAAGTAAAAAGTATCTGCGTATCTAAAAATCAATGTGCATGCATAATTTAAGTATAACTGTAATTACGCCTTTTATTCTTAGAATTTTGATTTATTTATTTATTATTGTTCGGCTTTCATTACTGCTTCTGCTTTTGCTTCTTCTTCTGCTATAAAATAATAGCCGCAATTTTCGAAAAATCTATCATTATTATTGCAAACCATATTCATAGTTGTCGTAGTTGTTGTTGCTGTTGTTGTTGTTGCTGTAGTAAGGACACGCGTCAGCTGCCATGCACCATTTGAGTTGTACTCGAACGCGCGCGTTTTGCTACAGTTCATATACCAACAACAACAATAGCAACAACAAAAACAACAATAGCAACAATAGCAACAACAACAACAACACAGTAGAAAGAAAAACAACTTTAAATGGTTCGCTGTGCTTCACTTTCGCGCTCACTCACTCGTATACACTTTGCTCTTGTACTCACATCTATTTGCTTAACTGTTTGTGTGCCTTTGTATGCCTCTATGTGTGTGTCTGTGTCTGCGTGTGTGTGTGCGTGTGTGTGTGTTGGCCTGTGTAGGACGCAAGCTCGGCAGGATACACACGCGCTGCCACACTTGGCATGTGACGTGCGATTTTGCGTGTATTTGTATGTGTCTGTGCGTGTGCGTGTGTGTGTGTGTGTGTGTGTGTTGGACTTGTGGCTGGCGGACTGGAGGGTGTTTTGCTATCGACGGTGGGGTGTGTATATTTTGCTGTTGGTTTTTTCTTTCTGCTTTCGTTGTTTTTTAGCTTTAATATGAGTTTTTTTATTTTTGAGCTTTAAATTTCTTTACTTTTACTTTTACTTTCACTTTTATATATTTTTTTCTATTTTTTTGATGGTTGATTATTTCTTTATTATTTTGAGTTTTTTCGTTTCAAAAGAATTTCGTATTAGAATTTGTTTGCTTTATAATATTTAATTATAAATTATTGTTTTGCCATTTGAGTACGCACGCACTTACATACACTTCACTTTGGCTCTGACTTTGGCTTTGGCTTTGGCTTTGGCTCTGGTATGCTTGTCTTTTGTGCCGAGCCAACGCTGCGTATGCGTTATGTTTGTGTAGTCTTTCGGTCTGTCTGCCTTCAGTGAGTTGCCGTCGCGAACTGAAACTTCACTCAAGGATGCTTCATACGAAATGTGAAATTATTGTGGATTGCATTTGTTTGCATGAAAACTTAACGAAAATTTAACGAAAGCTTTTTGCTTACAGTCGTTTTTGTTGTTGTTCCATGTGCTTGTTCATGAGTATTGCGCAAAGGCGCGTGAAGCGTTCGATTTGAATGCAATTTTTCTTTGTTAGCTTGAGTTTTGAAATTGGGTTTTTTGCGGGGTTTTTTATTTAAAATACATTATATTAGAAATTTATTGGTTTTTAATAATTAAATTGTAAAAATTTGCTTGAGTTTCGACGCTCGAACATGCAAAAATAGTCAATTCAAACAAAAGAAAGGTCAGCTAATTATTTTGTGCTCTGAGCAACGCCTTCACTAATGTGTCTTTTGCTATTAATAGCAACAATCTAAAATCAAAGCTAAAAGCTTAGGCATTTTCGTCTTGCATTGCAGTTGACTTCATGAATGAAAAGTTAAATTTGTTGGCAGTTCAAAAAACTGAAATAATTCGTTGAGTTTCGGAAAAATGTCAAAAATAGAAATGAGCGCAAATACGAACACAACAAATACAGTTACAACAACTAAAGCAATGCGCATGTCTTCACACACACGCAAACACACACATGAGGACAACCCTACACACGCTTAAGCAAGCGCTATTGTACTACACAACTCACAATCAACCCAACTCAACTCAATTCAACTCAACTCAACGTGCCTCATGACTATTTTTGATGAATGAAAAGCTTTTGTTGGCTTCTTCAACGCAGCAATGCTGTGAAATGCTTGTCAGTGCTTTACTAGCTGATTTGTTGGCGTGAAGGTTCGGTTGTGGCTCAGCAAAAGGGTACATGAGGGTAGGCACATGGTCGCTGTCGCTGTCACCGTCACCGTCACCGTCGTCGGCTTCGTTGACTTTGTCGTAATGTGGCTTTTTTCGGCAGCATGACTAATGAAACGTTCATAAGTTCACATGGCTTGCCAACAATGCATAACACTTTTGTTTTTTTCGTGCTTTTTTAATCTTAGCCAATTGAATTATACATGGCTAAAAAATGTACAGTTTTTTTCCATAGAAATTGGTAAAAATTTTAAGCAACGTAGCGAATAATTAATATTAAATTTATTAAAAATTTCAAAAATTTCCAAAAATTCTGTTTAGAATGTTCAAGACAAATTCACCTGAAATTGCTATAGAATATGTTGATTCCATGTAATCTCTTTATGTATCAGAGTACGATGAGCATTAGTCGACTCTTGTTACTCATTACTTGACGCAAAAAAGTATAAAGCATTTTAGATTATTTATAATCTTTAACCTGATCCCGAACTTTTTTTCATTGGAACTGATAGCACATGCTCAAAGTCGAAGAGAAACAGTTTGTTAGAAACAGCTGAAAATGCCTTCTACACAAGGGACACATGATCAATCTCTCTCTCTCTCTCTCTGTCTCTCTCTGCCTCTCTCTGTCTCTTTGTCCACCGTTCTCAATCGATACTTCATGAAGCTCAGATTTTCATCAGTCGGTTTTTGATAAAAATTGTAGTCACAACTAATGACTTACTATGGATTTTTTTCAGTGTATGCACATGCAATTGCATTGCTCTTCTGACTTCTTCAAACGCTTTTGATTATTGTAAACGTTTTTCTTAAAGTTATAAAGTATTTTAATGTTGTTTTTGTTGTTATTTCTATTAGATGACGACATAATGGTAATGGCAGTTGTTGTTGCTGTTGTTGTTTTTGTTAATTTTTGAATTTTTTCTCAGCAAAAAATGTCTTAAAGTTTTAAAAGATAACGACAACAACAACAACAATAGCAACGCTTACGTTTGATGTTGTTGTCACAACTTGACAAATGACACTTTGACTGCCTCCACTTGTAGGAAAGCCATGCCGCAACATGGGTTTGTTGTCAACAACATTTGCGTATCGATGACGTTCAACGACAAAAATGTCAGCCGCAAGAAGAAGAAGCTGAGTAAGCGTCAGAGGGATTGGTAGATGGAGGGGTAAGAGAGAGAGAGAGCAAGGATGTGCGGCAAATGGCAAAGGACATTTGAAAACCGCCCACAGAAATTCATTTGTTGAACGATTTCGGTTTTCCAGTTGTTCTTATTGTTGTAATTCGAGTTCTTCTTCTTCTTTTCCATTTGATTGTCGGATTTTTTTTTTGGTTTGCTGATGACCGTGGCAGTTGCGGCGTAAGGGGGGAGTCATCATAACGTGTTTGCTTGTTGTGGCAGTCTGTGCCAGAAGTCTCATCAAACTGTTATTGCGTCATTTCAATGGCGTGGCATTCTTACGCAGTTCGAGAAAGAGACAAAACGCTAAAGAGTAAGACAGATAGAACGACTGATATCTCTGCTTGTGACTCATGCAAAAGCGAGTGATGTTACAGAGGTGAGTGAGCAAAGGAGGCAATGTTAATGGTAAGAGACAAGAATAGCAAAGCGTCTGCTGTTCTTTAAGACAGAAGAAGCTAGCACAAGCAATAACAACAACAATGAGCGTAATAAGGGAACTGCCACTCTGCCCATTCAAGCAAATTTCATTGATGACGGCGCACACCCATTCATTTCACAAAATACAAATATAATACATATGTGTGTAGTATAGATGAATCCGATGGTTTACACAGTCATGCCGTCAATATTGAATTGCGTTATGTTCCCTACTGGGCTCTTAAAATATTAATCAACTTATTACTTCAAAAAGCTGTTTTTTGTGTTTACGTTTTAAGTTGCAGTGGTTTTGTATTGTTTCAACATTATAATGCGTTTCGTCACCAATCTTTGTATGAAAACATCAGACAAAACAATTTCTCAGCTTTGCTAATTTTCAATATAAAGAAACAAATTCTGCATTTAGTCTGGTTTTAATTTGGCATCAGTTTGAGCGACTCTTCTTTTGTTTTCTCTGTAATTATACACCAATTCATGATATGCTTTTTTTTCAGAATCAAATAAAAAAGTTGCACTATTGATTTATTATATTTTATAAATGACACTTTATGTATGTTTTTATTTAATATAATAATTGCGACAAAAATGTGTTTAAGCACAAAGAAAAATTAATTCGTTTTAACAAAATTGGAAATTTTACATTGCAAATTGAATTAAAAATATTTACTACAATTCATTTTAATTAACTGAAGAAATCGGGCTAAAGATTGTTCAACAATTTTTTTTTCTGATCAGCATTTTTGCGGTTTTGTATGAATATTTTTGATGCCAGGAGTACCACTCGATACCAATATATGTCGGGTCATCACCACCAGGAATGTACAGACCAGTCAGTTTGCTGTAACATTTTTAAAATTAGAAATATAATTTAAAATGGAAACTTTCAAGGAATTGATAAACTAAAATCACCTGTTAGTAAACTTCTTGTGCCACCATCCACCCTTGAATTCTTCTGCACAATTTGTGCCATTCGATAAATCATTGTCTCTATCGATTGAAGACCACTTCATGTCCTTGTGGGCTCGTAAAGAATCTTCCGCCGAGCCGCTATATTTTCCCAAAGTCGTCAGAGCATATCCTTCGTTCTCACTTGCAATGCCGAATAGATCATAAAAAGCGAATCTCTGCTCATTTTCAAAATCTTCCAAAACGACCTTCAACTCGTAGCATGTAACAGAAGTCAACTCATGCAGCTTCTGGAGTCCCATAAAGTAATTTCCATTGACGTCGCCAAAGCCGGCCTTATACTCATTCCACTTTCGCTGAAAAGAGATAGATCCATCAATGCGCCGCAAGAAAACTATCCAACAGTCTTCATCATGGACAATGGAATTTGGCACAACACCATTCAACACAGATTTTGCAGCAACGCTTTTGGAGGTTTTGTTCAAACTTTCAGATGTTTCGAGGTTTTTGAATATTCTTGACACATTTTTAAATTCCGTTAAAGAAGCATTAAAGCTAAATGAGAAAAAAATTGTAAAAAACAAATAAACGATTCAATGCACCCAACTTACCTCACAGATATTTCATGAAAGTGCCCAGCAACCGATGTAAAATTGTCCTTCATACTTCTTAATTCATTCAAAAGCTCTTCAGTTTTTGCGGTGTTTTCAATCAGCAACTTCTCTTGATCAGTTCGGCTGTTGCTTAAATTGAATTTCAGATCATAATGCGTTTTGATTGGCCACAGATCGCTTTGTATGTTGGCTATGCTAAAACATTTTGAAATGAAATGAAAAAAGATTCACGTGAATTCACTCAAAACACAAACCTCGAAGATATGCCGTCAATGCTGTCAGCAAAAGTGGAACAATTCTCTCTTTCGGTTATTAAAGCGGCGTTTTGTTTACTGTAAAAACACAAATTATTTTATTATTTTATTTTGCTTCCACGTGAACACAAACAAACAAACAATACACTCGTTTACACACCTCAATTGGTAATTTTCATTTCTTAAGTGCGATATTACAGATCGCAATTCTGAAATTTCTACTTCGTTTTTTAAATACTTTTCTTTGTAATCAATTGTGTCACTTTCACTTATTGCTGACATGTGACATGTGCCTGCAGCACATAATTGGAGAACCATCAAAAGCGTTAAGCGAACTTTCATTTTGAGACAAAAATCACTAACGAACTTATTTGTACCGATTCAAGATTGCAACTGAACATGAACATTTTTTCAGTTGTACAAAACGCTTCATTTTATTTCGTTGGCGAAAAGAAAGCGTCATCTTCTAGGTTATTGTTCTATATATTTGTGCGATAAGCCCACAGTCTGTTCTTTGGAAAAAAAAAAACGCAAGTAAGTCCGGGTCAGTCTTATCGCTCGAGTTCAAGGAAAAAAAATTTGAAATATATAAATTATGATTTGCTAACAACAATCAAATATTGTATTGTAGGCAACTAACCATATGAAGAGTTCAAATCATAACAGAAACAATAATTGACCGCACTTTCTCATTTGATGATTAAAAGAAGTTCTATTGATGTGCAAATCTAATAATTGCTTATCAATCTTTGTTGTTCTATTTATGTACACACAGTTTAGTGTAGGGTGCAAAATGAATAGACAAATAATTTATTTGAGAATTAATAAAAACAAAATTTTACTATAAATTAATACTATGTGTGTGTGTGTGTGTGTGTGTTATTGGCTTCATCTATGTTACATATGTTGTTTAGGCAGCAGCAGCTTTTGTTGCAAGCCACATTAGCTCCTTATTGGCAACTCATATAAAATGGTAAGAGAGGCAAAACTGTTCAGACGCACGCACACACTCACACACATAAGCTGAATCGCACTCGCACGGCTCAATGCAGACGCGTGTGCGCAAACAAATGTTGCATCATTAGTTTGTGCGATAATCATAAATCATAGACGGCGCCCTCAATGCCAAGGCAATGTCTTCGATGCCTTGCTGCATTCTTAATAATGTCACGTTTCTGCTTTTGACAAGTAAAACGTGTTTAAAGTTTTTTGTTCTCTCCCTCACATTCTCACACTCTCGCACTCTCTCTTCGCTATCTCGCTCTCTTCGCCCGCTGTTTCGATATGGCTTGCTACAAATTCTCTTGGCTTTGGCTGTCGTAACATAATCATTGTCATCATCGTTTTTGTAACGATGCGATAATCATAATGAAGCTGTCGCCTTCATTAGTTGCTGCTCATAGTTCTCACACACACACACATAAGTGTTTGACAATTTTCATTGTTTAATAACATAAGCCGTTAAGTTTATATGTGTGTGTGTGTGTGTCGCCCTTGCTATATAATATAATGAGCTGTTAAATTTTGATAACATAATAAATTAGAACTCCTTTTGTGGCTCAACTGTGCCACAAGTGTATGTGTATGTGTAAGTGCGTCTGTGTGTGTGTTTTATTTAAGTATTTTGTTATTAAATATGCTTGAGTGATGCATTGTTGCTTGGGTAATGAAGTTGTTTCTATTAAATGATGATATTTGCATTTTGTGTCAGTTGGTATTTTATAGTTGCGATAGCATATAAATTATCTCAACTTTGATTTATTGTTTGATCACAAGTGACGTATGCGTAATAAAATAGATAGATATTTATAGACAGATATTTCATAGCTTAAACGAAGGATTAAGTAATTTTTTTTTAAATATGAGACTTGAGTAAAATAAAAAACAAACACGATTTTGAAAGGCAATAAAACAAAATTAAATCAAAATATTGAATATTCCTAAGTTGTTAGTTAAGGTCAAGCAACATAAGGCATGTCAAGTCTTAAAAAAGAAAGTAGCAGAACATTGTGTTGTGTATGCTTATGTTATTTAAATTTTTTTTTCAATTTGAGCTCTCTTCAGTAAACAGTAAGTGCCTATTGACTTAGAACAAGTTAATATAAAAATTATTTGAAATTAAGTATAATAAAATGGAAAATAACAACAGATTAATAAATATTAAATTATCAGTCAAAATAGCAAAAAAAGCAGAGAGAGAGTCAGCATTTGTTTTTGTTTTGACATCAATTTTGTTCTGAATCAAGATTTGTTAAGCTTCAAATTAATAAAAGTGAAATATAATTGTAATTCAAATTTCATTGGCACAACTTTATTGGCTTCGAGTAACTTTTTCTATTTCAATATAATTGATAAAAGTTTGGTGCTTGCACGAAGTCTTTATACATTGTTTATGCAACGTCATGCAATGTCGTCTGTCTATGGTTTTGTTGCTTACCTTAAATGTTATGTAAGCGGCAAAGTATAAATATAACATGCGTTACGATTCAATATCAATTACAAGAATAGCTGTAATTTAATTTGAACTTGACAAACCACCAAATTCCGGCAAATGTCAGATTAATGCGAGCAAACTTCGCGGAAAACAAAATCAAGGAAAACAAAACGCAAAACAAAACTTTTGCTTAATATATGCAAAGAAACGTATTTTTTGGCAAGCATCAAGCCAAAGCTCGTGTAGTTGAAAAGAAGAAGCAGAAGCAGAAGCAGAAAAGGAAAAAAATATGTTGAGCACGACATGGAAACCATTTTCAGCATAATTCGAGTGACAAGTTGAGCGCGTTTGCCCCGAATCGGTTGCTGTTGTTGTTGTTCTCGTTGTTCTCGTTGTTGCAGCTTATCTGCCTAAGAAATCTGCCGCCTGCCTGACTGCCTGACACAAGGCAAGATGCCAAGCCTTCGCAAGGACCTAAGACCAAGCACAGCGGCACGCGTGATGTGTTCCGTGTGTGTGTGTGTGCTCATTAGCCCGTTTATGCAACAGCTCAAACCGCTTCAACACAAAGCGATTTACAAAGCGTCCTTAAAACGGTTTTACTCAAGCCGCTCAAGCCGCGAATGTTGGCTCTCCAAACTAATAAAACAATTAACGAAAATCCCATGGCATCGATTAATTTATAACGGCAAACTTAGTTTTACATTGTAAGAAGAATATTTCTTTTTCGAATATGATAAACAAAACAGTTTCGCAACAAAATAAATATTCAGAATAATTCAGACACATGGCAACACTGTCCACAAACACATCGAATTAGCAAACGAAGCTTTTATGCGAGCATTTCAGGCCGGTTTCAATAAAATAAGAACGGTTTGAAACTGCCTTCTTCGCTCATGCATTTCAATGTGTTTAGGCATGCGTTTTGAGTGGAAGCGGTTTAAGCTGTCGCACAAACAGGGCGTGTGTGTGGCCCTGCGCGGTGTCATGGTGTGTGAAAGTTGCTGCTTGTTTTTATACAATTTATATTTTTTTTTTTGTCTTGTAGGTTTTCTTTTGTTTTTGTGTGTTTGTTGAACGCGCAAAATGCGCCAAATGAAGTGCAAATTATGCCAAAGGCAAGAAGAGCATTTTTTCCTCGCTCACTTATGATTTTTGTTGTTGTTGCTGTTTCCTGCTTTACTACATTTTTTCATATCGTTGCTCATTTGCGTGATATTTTTGGCTTATGTATTTTTGCCATAGTTAGTTTTGAACATTTTGGAGGCGCTTTACTTTAATTTCGTTTATTTATTTGCTCTGCTCTGTAGACATGTGTTTGTGTGTGTGTGTGTGTGTGTGTGTGTGTTTGTGTGTGTGTTGTTTTTGTTGTTGCTACGCATATTTGTTGCGCGTGGCAAAATTATGCGGCGCCATTTTGCTTTTCGCGTGTATTATGCGTCCTTGAACGTTTGTACAGTTATAACAGCAACAACAGCAACAATAACAACAACAACAACAACAGCCATGCAAGTTAGTTTAAAGACTTGAACATGACTTTTACGCGTTTTATTGTTGTTGCTTTGTTACTTTTCTGTTTTTCAAGAGCGTCAAAATGGCGTCCTTTGTCAATGCGGTCAATGCACGCCATTTCTGTTTTGTCTGCGCGCCATTGGAACATTTGAAATTGCCGCCAAAAAACACAAACGCCGAAATGCCCAAGAATGTTGGCCCATTTTGTTTGTTTGTTTGTTTGTTGGTTTGCTGTCGACGACCGCAGACTGACGTCAGGCCATATTAATAATAATTCTTAACTAAACCGCCTCAATTACGCGGCAAAAACATTGGCCAACTACGCGCCACTTTTCGAATTACGCGCGCGTTTCTTCATGACGCGCGCACTGACACGTCCGCCACCTGTACCCGCAGCCGCAGCCGCACCTGCACTGCCATGTCTGTCAGCCTGCCTGCCTGGCTGCCAGCCACCTACCCAACCCAACCGCTCGCCGGTCACCCCGAATGCCGCATTTGCGTGACAAGGCCACTTGGCGTAGCGACGCGTGACGTAAATTCCATTGGCTGCTTTGTCATACTATTCTTGTTCTATTGTTGTTGTTCGTGTAGTTGTTGTTGTTGCTGTTGTGTTGATAGTAGTATCCTTGCTATGTTGCTCCTTCGTTGAGCTGAACAGCTTTCCATTCGCATTTGTCACGTGCTGCTCGCCTTGCCGAGTGGTGGTTTTCGTCTTGAGTAAAGCTTTCTCCAATACCGTTATTTTGCTATGGTAGTGTTAAGAACTTCTTGCAAAAGCTGTGAGCTTCTTCTTAAACCGGAAGTCGGCTTAGAAGCTGCGAAGTTCAATGACCAATCACGGACTTTTACCAATACTTCAATACACTCCGTTGTTTGATGGGAGCATATAAGACTTTGCGGATCCCTTGCTTAGAAACGATGTACTTTACCGTAAGCAATATTCGGCAATCTATACATTTTCAAACTTCGGCATCCTTTCGAAATTATATTATTCTAGTTAGCAACAATGGCTTGGATCAATTTATATGCTGAACTTCTTCTCCTCTATGGCTTCTCTCACTCAGTCTTATAAAAGAGCGATACGAATATAATTTGTGCCTTATTTCAAAAGTAGTTTTTTTAAAAGATCATCTCATAATATTATTTCAAAGATTTATTCAAGTTTCAAATGGCTTGAATCTAAAGAACTACTTTATTTCAAGTCTTGGTTTACATATTATTGTTAACAGATTATAGTAACTCAGAAAAGTTTGCATAACTCAATATAAATAATGTTATATAATAAAATCATTTCTCAAGTTGAACTCTGCAATCCAACGCACTTTTTCAGTGCTCAGAAACTAGTAGTTTGACTAGATGGTTGACTTCGAACTCACAGGCGGTGAGCTTCGCTTTCGAAAGGATGGAAAACGACAGAGCTGAAATATTAACTCAGATTTGGAAGTTCGAAGTGATGATTAGAAACGTGTTATTTTATTATGCTCCGGCGTTGGCGGCAACGAGGATATGGACGAGCGCGATGGACTGCGCGGCGGCGGACGTGGCGGATTTATGTTCGCATTGGCCTGACGGAGATTGGCAAAGAACTGTTGGCGACGTGGTCCGCCGCCGCGTAGTGGCAACGTTGGTATTTCGCTGGGCGACTGGTGGACCTCCTCCTGCAGGCAGTTGCGCATGGCGGGATTCACGCATTCGTAGACACTCTGTAAGCGAGAAGAATATATTAGCAAGTTATGTATCATATCTAGTTTGTGAGCGTTGCGCACCTGTTCCGACGAGTATTGATTGTTCTGCGCAAAGGCCAGTGAGGTGAGCGATGGCAACGCCTGCGCAATGTCCGAGCGTTCAATGCCGCGTACAATCAGGAAAGTGCGCGGTATCAGAATGCCAACAAGCACAGCCCAGCCGGAGGCTTGCAGGCCAAGCGGTATGGCGGCGTCGCGCCATTCATCGCCAAACAGCGACAGAGCGATCCAAACAATCCAAATGATGAAGATCAGCACAGCGCCGATGACAATGAGTATGCCTTCGCGATAATTGCGCTGCGAGCGATAGATGAAGGGCACCAGGCTGACAACACACGCAAGCAGTATGAAGTCGTAGCCGACAAGCGCCCACAACCAATGGCCATAGTAGATGTTCTCGCAGGAAACGCTCTCCGAGGCAACTTGCATGGCCACCAGCAGCTGTATGGACATGCCCAGCTGCACGAAGACGCTGAGTATGCAAATCACTGCCTGTATATAACCGTTGACGTGCGACAGAAAGCCGCCCTCCGAGCCAATGGAGGCCAGCATGATGGCGCGACACAGCAGCAGCGAAAACATGAGGCAATAGACGAGCGTCAGGATAAAGACACGCACGGCGCAGAGCGTGTTCAAGGTGTGTGCGTCCTCAAAGGTGACATGTGAGTTGCGCTGTTCGCCGACATACTCCATGGAGAAGGGCACGAACGATGTGAAGACGACGATCAGTGAGAGTAGCAGCAGTATTGAAGTAACCGGATTGCCCTCGAAGACATCGCCGAGCGTTATGCGCACCACAATGAAGACGAGTATCGCCAGGGTGGCAATCACGCCCAAAATGGCGGCCGTCATGCCTGTGGCAACCCAAGCATCCGGCTTGATGCGCCAAAACATCACCGATTCGCCGTCGAATAGAAACGGATAACGTTTATTGTCGCCCGCACTGTACTGACAGTTGAAGACCTGGCCGAATTTGGTCTTCAGCTCCAGACTCGTGTGGTTATCGCGATTGTAATGATAATAAGTCGTAACATTTGTCACGAAATTCTGTGAGGCAATCTCACGTAATGACATGTGACCTTCGCCCGTTATGACATCAATGACTTCGACCTTCTTCTGATACATTTGAAAGTTCATGGTTGTCGCAAGTTTCCGCATGCGCAGCAATGTCAGCACTTCGGACGTCTCATGCGATTGATGATATTTCGGCGTGCGCCAATCTTCAATGAAATTAAAGAAGTTAAAGCATGTCTCGAGCACATAGACGTCATCGTCGCGCTTGCAATGCAGTGCCAAGGCGGCTTTCAGCCAACGCATCACATCGAGCATGGGATGTGCCAGGGCCAGCACGCGTGATGGCAGCACGGTTTTGCCTATGAGCAGCTCATCGAGCGTTGTGGGTGTGGTATCCAAATCGGCAACGGTGCGCAACTCAAGTTCGTTCTCCATGAGTATGAAAGACTTATCGGGCAATTCTTATGAATAAGGACAAATAAAGTTTTATTATTTAAAAACGCTGGAAATTCCAACAAAACTTACCCGCTATAAAATCACGATCGGTGCGCTCCGTTGGCACGGCGAAAATTGTGCCATTCTCTTTAAAGTGATTGGCCATCTTATTGCCAAAAAGTATATAAACATTGTCATCACTTTTGAAATGCATGAGGCACATGTGCTCACGCCGTGCTGCCTCCATAAAGTCATTAAAGACATGCAAGCTCTCCGTGAGTATCTCAACCGAGGCGATCTTCTCGCCCCAAGGCATTTGATGTAGCAAATGCGCTACTTTTGGAAATAAATGCACACGATTCGGTGGTATTGGCCAAATATTGTATTCCAAGTCCTTGATAACGCCCTCGAGCAACTTATAGAGATCATAGTCAATGAAGATGCCCATCGCGTGCATGGTGCATTGCTGCATGTATTGCACTTCTTGCAGCAGCAAATTCTCGGCGAGACTTTCATTGTCGATGAGTATGGCACGTACACCTGTGTTTTTATAGCAGATTATAGTAATTCTTACTTAAGTTTTATCATCGAACATACCGATTTCGAAATCAGCTTCAACAAGATTAGCCTGATTCAAGCGATTGACTACAAAGAGCGCTGACGTCGGATCCGTGGTCATGATGCTGAGCATGACTTCGCCCTCCATGATTTGCACGAATTCCTCCTGCTTGCGTGTGCTCGTCTCTTCCGCCGAGTTTGTGATGACGGCCTGTAGGCCATGTATGCAGATTTCCGGTATGAGGTTCGCCGTGCTGCCGCCGGTTTCCGGTTCAGTCGTTGTGGAAGATATAAGTGGCGCTGGAAATGCTGTGCTCGAGCCCAAAATGCTGCTGCTGCTGCTACCCTCAGTTGCCACTGTCCAATCGCTTGTGGTCGTGCGTAGTGTTGTTGCCGCTGTTGCCGCTGTTGTTGCAAGGCCTGCCGTTGGTTGTGGCTTTGTTATGCGTAGTGGGCTCGGCTTACGTGTTGGCGGCGTTGAGTCAACAACGGCAGCGCCATGACACCAGCTTAGGCAGCAAAGTAATGCGAGCGGCAAGTAGATCAATGCTGTTGACGGTTGGGTTGCGTTCAAATAAGCACAAATTAAATGGCATAAGCCTACGCATGTTTTACTCACCGCTCGGCACTGAAGTATTTAACTTGTGGCGCTGCCAACTCATGTTGTTTTCCAAATGCTTTTTTATATATCAGAATTATGTTCTTTAAATATTTTTCTTATTACTCTTGGTTTCAAAGCGTTTTTTTAAAGTTTTGAACTCTGCTCATGCATCTGCGTATGTTGTTTGAGCTTCACATTTGCGGAAGCCGTCAACTTTGCTAAAAACTAAGCGAAATTCAAAATGAAAGCATTCAAATATTACAAAAGGCAAAAGTGAATTGAAATGTAATAATAAAAAATAATAAAAAATAAAAATTTAGCGCACATATTTGTCACATAATATTTAGCGCACAATTTTTGTTTGAGTTTTACGTGTTTTTATATTATTTGTGTTTTGTGTTTTTTTTGCTTTTTCTTTCATAAAATTCGCTTTGAATTTGCGTTGCATTTTGCATTTTTTCTCTATATTTTTCATTGCGTTTCGCGCACTTCTTTTTGCCGGCATTAAAATTGCGAGTGTGTTGCACTTTAATCGCATTAACATTTGTCACACTAACACAGTCATTTGTGCGCAGTCACACACACTCACGCACACGCACAAACACACACTTATATGTTCGTACGTAGAAACGTCGACTTTAATATTGTTCAGCTTCACGTCGTGTCACAGTAACGAAAGATTAAACATATTTTCTTCTATGTCAGCTGCACTTCATATGACTTCCGTTATAGAATATATGACAATCTTTATTCCGTTTTTATTTTTTCCCTCTACTTTGTTTTTAGTTCATATTTTGTTCTTCCTTTGAGCGCATTGAGTTGCATTCGTAAATGGCTTAAATCCGTAAATCGATAGATTTCTCTTTTTTCCGGTTTTCTGAGTCATTTCATTCTGATGTGATTTCAAATGCGAGTGAGCTCACTCGTTGCTTGCTTGGCTTTGATGTTGAACATTTAAATTTGCCTTGGTTGGGTTCAATTTTCTTGTACAGAGAAGCACATATGTATTATTGATTTGACAACTTGTTCATTTCAACTGTAATAATTATTTTATGGGTCGAGGGGCCTCTATAGAAACTCTGTTAATCTGAAATCTAAAGTAATAATCAGTGATTCTTCAATATAAAACAAATAATTGATTTCTAAAGTGGAAAGTATTTTAATTTGTAGAACAAGAAATATCCATAACTTAAAGCAATATTGTGAGATATTGTGGTCCTGATTGAGCTTGTCTCTGGTAGAACTTGACGAACGAGATTCCCAACTAATTATTTTATTTTTCTCTTTTTCCAAAAAAATGTTTTTCAAAACTCACTTTGCCGATTATAAAAAACACTCATCGCAAGTTTGACTCACAGTGAACAAATGTTCATGTTCATATTAGTTGTTGGCACATTTGTTTCTTTTTCACATTTTCACATTAATTTTTATTGATTTTTGCTTTTTTTTGTTTTTTTGTATGCTAATTTGTGTTTGTTTGCATTATTGATTCTTTAGAGGCCTAAAATTGTTCCTCAATTTATTGCTGAAGCAATTGAACAAGGAAGCGAATTCACAAAAACAATTTCGTACGCACTTTTTGTTAATTCATAATACATATAAACTTCAACTGATCAAACTTCAACTTGGCTATGATTTTTTCATTCTCCAATAATTGAACGCTTGAGCAACTTTAGGGTCAATTAAATGTTTTCCAGCGAAACAATTATGTGTGATCAGCGAAGTGAATATTACATGTGACCAATGCTGAATAACGAAAATAATAACAACAATAAAACACTGTTTGACCACGAACGTTGAACGGTTTTGCGTTGACTAAAATCAAAAACCGCGATTCGAATTGCAATTGCGAGCATTGAACATGACTTGGTCAATATTGAGTGGCAGCAAAGAGTTATGTTCTATTGGGTTTTGTTACACAGTTTTCATTTCTTTTGCGAACTATTCTCTTTTTATTTTATTTCTTTCATTACACATTTCACTTATTATTGAAAATAAAGAAAGAATGAAAAACACAGCTCACCTTTGCTCTGCTGGTGGGCTAATGAGCAAACAGTGGCATGCACGTAACCAAAGTCAGTCGCTCGGCGTCAGTTAAGCGTTGAAACCGAACTATTTATCATGAGCCAAACTAATGAGTGTAGAATATCAGAGTATCGCGCAGTGCCGCATATTGCACCTGTCTTGCGTTGACTGTTTCTGACTAACTTGGCTAAGTTCTGTCGTCTGTCGTTTGTCGTTTATCGTTTGGCGTTGTCGTTGTCGTTGTTATGGTTATGAGCACGTCCAAAACTAAAGTTGAGTTAAACTCATTTGTTACACTCAAATGTATTCACTCATATTCTGTTCCGTTTGTATTTCAATGAATTTCCATAAATATTTAACACTGAATTTCATGTTGTGGCAATCACATCGGCCGGTCGGTCTTCCATACTCAAAGCGCGTTCTTAACAATTATCAGCCCCAGTAGTTCTGGCATTGTTTGTCGTTGTATTTACACATTACACATTACACACTTCACTTGTTTGCCTTGTTGTTTGTTCTTTGGTTTTAAGTTTCATTGATGATGCGGGCACATGCGACGTCTTCATCGGTGTCTTTAAATTCCTTGATGGGTCAAGACGTGGCATGTCATTTAAGGGTTAAATGAGCCACTTGGATTGACTTGGCACGCTAGCTGGCACGCTTAGTGCTTGAAAAAGGGTGAAGGAGTAAACAATTAACTACAAAAGCGTTGCTGTGTGTTTTTAGGCAAGTGTAATATTACATACTTCGAATACGATGAAGGCATATGATATTCTACGTTTTGCTTAAATTTATACGACGATATGTTTATTTAAATTGACGTAATTTTTATTGCGATAAATAAACTTATATGTTTTGAAGAAAAATATGATATTTTTTGTTTATTACTTCCTGAAGAAGTCTGGAAGTCTGTAATATTATAAACTGACCTAAGTAAACTTCCGAAACAACAACTTCCTAATAACAAATCAACAAATTTACCTTTAACTAATCTTTATATAACCTTTATACAACCTTTATATAAGCGAAATGCCACTGGCAGACTGATTGATTCATCTCGAGATCTTCGGAGGTGAAGATATATTCTAAATATATTTAGAAAATAAAATTTTAAAGCTCTTCTGCTACATTAACGGGCACTTATTATTGACAAGCTCTCTCAGCTTTGCATGCATAAATTATTAATATTGTGAAGCAAAAAATCATCGATTCAAAGGAGCATGAACTCCCACATTTATCTGCTTTAGACTTAAACTCTTCTGTGGAACATCAGTTGGGTATTTTTCCGCTGATCTGTTAAACATATGTCAGACAGGCTTTTACATCACAACCACGTTGCACGTAAGACGAATGTGGTAATATGCCATGACGTCATGGCAACGTGATATGCAAACGATACAAAAATATCCTTGGCAATTGCCTTCACTGAAGGTGAACACAAAAAAACAGTCGTGAACACATACATAATTACACCCACAGATATAAATACGAATACGGAGATACACAACATTGTTGAATTAATGCAATTTTGTGGCATTGTTAGGCGATTATTTCGGACAGACTTGTTTCGCTCTTACTGCTGTGCTTGTGTGTTGCGTTGCGTTGCGTTGTTTGCAGGAAACGTTAAGGCGGCCATGTTATTTCACCGTTTGAGTTTTTGCCTACGCATTTGCATTTCAACATTTCCGTAGGTTTTGTGGCTTACGTAAAATTCACAAACTCAGTTGTGTTGACGTGCAGCCATTAATTGCATAACAATTTTAATTAGTGTCACTGTAGCTGATGTTCATGTGGGTTGCGTCCGTGTGTGTGTTTTGTAGTTATATAAGCTTACAGCATGCTTAGCTTAACAATTCGAAAGCATAAAATGACTTTTTGCGGTTTAATAACAGTCAGCGCTGTTAATGTCAACGCATCAACGCGCTGTTAGCTAACATTATGTGGTTATGTTAAAGCGCGAGTCTCTGTCACAAACAAATTTCCTCTAGGCATGTCAGTTGTTGAAATGAACTTTTTATTTATTGAATTGTTAGTTTCTCATTGCAAGTTTTAGCAAAAATAAGTTGCACTTTACTGACCACTTTTGACGCTATTAACGCTTTTAGTCGCTCGCGTTTTTCGTCCGTTTACCAAACGCGCGTCACTCGAACTGTTTTATTGTTTGAAAGCGTTCACTTCCGTAAGCCCATAAAAATGCACAGACACTCAACATTTTCATTTTTATTTTATGTTTATTTTATTTTGTCTTATTTGTTGTATTTCTCTTTTGGCGCTTTTGTTTTTGTTTTGTTTTGTGGAAAATTGGAAAAACCCATGGTCGGCCGTTAGACGGGCGCGTTCCAGCTGCACTTTGTTCAGTCAAGCATGTCAGTTATGTTGGTTTTTGTTTTTGTTTTTGCTCCATTGTAGTTTCAAATAACATATGTAAATATACAATAAATATGCTGCACGCTAGTCAACCCTTTTGCTTAGGGGTGGTTGCACTCCCTTGCATTAATGTGCGCATTACTGAGACGCTTAGTTTTGTAGGCCAGTCGTGTCAAAGCAGAGCAAAGATTTGACCAATTCGCGCTAAAAGGTTCACTGAGGTTTCGTAAGCGAAGACTTTTCTTTTTTATAAAAAAAAAAACATTTTTTATTGTTATTTTTTTTTCAAATGTTTGCATTTTGAAATCTTTATTTGCCTTAAATTGTTTTACGATACACTCCATTAAAAAATCTTGACCAATCGAAATATAATTTTTGTTGCGTACTTCAATCGAAACCGCTTTCATAACATTTATCACCGAAACCACAAAGAATTTCGCTCATTATCGAAATTGTTGCAAAATTGACACATCTGGAGGAACATTTACTTGTTTATTTGTTAGTCTTATCGCTACTTACAATCGCCGCCGCCTGTGGCCGGTATACGCAGCCGTGCGCCCCGCGCTGTTGTTGTGCCACCAATCTCATCATATTTCTCGGTGTCGCTGTCATCGCTTATGCGTGATGAACCATCCGAGCTGAGCTGATAATCGAAATCTTCATCGAGCCCATTGAAAACGGACTCGGATGTAACGGTTGTTGTAGTGGTTGGTGTGATAGACACCTTGCTATTCAACATGTCACTAATATTGAGATGGTTTTTCGAGTTGTATGTACGCTGTTTTGGTTGCTGTTGCTGCTGTTGTTGTTGCTGTTGAATTTGTAACATTAATTGTTGTTGCTGCTGCTGTTGATGCTCTTGTTGTTGCTGTTGCTGTTGTTGCTGTTGACTTTGTTGTTGTTTTTGTGCATCCACACCAAAGTCACTGCATTGCATTACAGTACAGAATCGTTGTATATGTTCGAGCACTTCGCGCATGCCCATGTCCGATGATTTCTTGCCAACGCTTTGGTCCGACGATGTGTTGTGCGGTTCAGAAATCGCCGGTATTTTGTTAGTGCTGTGACATACACAAGGATTCGGTACTTGCACATTCACATCATAATTTTTAGTGCTTTTCGTTTGGCCACGATGGCTTTCCGAACATCGTAACTTTGCATTTAAGCGCGCACTGTGCATAGACTCATTCGCATTGAGCGCAACATTTGGCAGCTGTGCCGACATGTCATTGGGCTCGGGTATGCCATCATGTGTTGTCAGTCTCGGTGATGATTTGTTCACCATCAATGTATGGTTTTGATAGAACATTTTATCATATTCGGATTTCATGCAAAGATAGCGAAAGTGGCGTGAGTTCTCTTCGCCATAATGTATGATCTCTGCGGTGGATGGTTAAGGAGTTGTGTGAAGTGAAATAAGAGGACAATTATTTTCTCACTTACTGTTTGTGACATGTTCCTGTAAGCTATTTATATGCTCGTTTGTATGTTTCAGTTCCGTGGAGAATCGGTCGATTTTTGTATACAAATCACGAAAATTGCGATTAAAGATATCGGTGACAGTTGTCTGAAAGTTAAGTGAAAGTGAACAATTAGTTTATCAGAACTTCAAATCAATATTTTAACGCTGATGAAATGCGATTTTTGCATTCCAATGTTAGAGCGGTTTTAATAGCGATTTTTGTTACTAAGCGAATTTAAAAAGCGACTTAGAGCACGATTTTATCATAGCGATTTTGACATAGCGATTTTAATGTAGCGAATTTTACATAGCGATTTTTACAAATCGACTTGAAAATAGCGATTTTAACGTAGCGATTTCAACGTAGCGATTTTAACATAGCAATTTTAACGTAGCGATTTTAACATAGAGATTTTAACGTAGCGATTTTTGAATAGCGATTTTTACATAGTGATTTTTAGATAGCGATTTTAACATAGCGATTTTAACATAGCGGTTTTGATAAAGCGATTTTATCATAGCGATTTTAACATAGCGATTTTAACCTTAATCTTAGCGGTTTTTACACAGTAAATAGCGATTTTAATAAAGCGATTTTAACATAGCGGTTTTTACATAGCGATTTGTAAATAGCGATTTCGACACAGCGATTTATAGCTCACGATTCCATTTAATATCAACTCTGAGTGCTGACATAATTGAAGCTATTAATACTTTTTGACAGCATCGACTTTTTTCCAATTTACATCAAACTGCTTGTAAGCAAGACTCCCCATTCCCCTTCCTCACTTACTGTTCCAACAAGCGTTGTACTAGGAATCTTTCGACTTTTTCCTTCACTTACCCCAATCGCATTCTGCACCGTTTGACGTATGATTTCAAAAAACTGATCCGGATCGTCATCATCATCGTCGTCATCTTTTACAGATGTCTCGATCGGCGACGGCTTCGCATGCTGCGGGTGGTGGTGGTGATTATGCTCCGGCTGATGTATGTGCTGCACCTGCAACTGTTGCATTTGCTGATGCTGCATGTGCTGATGTTGCATGTGCTGCTGATGATGCAACCGGTGCTGATGCTTTTGATGTTGTTGCTGTTGGCGTTCCATGCCCATCACTTCCTTGTCCGACAGCGTGGCCACAAAGCTGCTTTCGTTGCTGTTGAAACACCCGCGCTGCTGCAATTGACTGCTCTCCTTGCTCGACTTGTTCAACATATGCAAAGCGCCCTCGTTGTAGAGCATTTTGCCAGACTCATTGCGATTGTAGGTCGTCTTTGCGTTCACCTGTCGCGCAGCTGGATTCTTGCGTCGCGCCGAACTCCCATACGGCGCCATTTGCAGCTGATGTTGCTGGCCGCCGCTGCCTGCGCCGCCCATGGTGCGCATCATGTTGTTGGCCGTCATGGGGCAGTTTGTGGAAATCAGATAATTATTCGCCGTTCGGTACTCGCGATGTGTGCCGCGTCCCTCGGCCTTGTGGTTGCGCTCAGTGTCGCCGCCCGTGTTCAGACCCGGGCCGTGCAAAGTCACGCCGGCATTGATGCCGCGTTCCGTGCGCATTGTTGCCGTCTTTGTCGTCGTCGTGGTTGCTGCTGCTGTCGTCAGTGTGTGATTCACTTGTGATTTTGGTGGATGAAGCGTTTCGAATTTTGTGCCGTAGAGTTCCTCAATGGGCTTACGTCGATTCGAGCGTACCATTTTGCCAATCGTTTGAACAGAATTTTTGTCGCGCAATAAAAACTAAAACTTTTTATCGTTGCAAGTTCATATAAAATATATGTTTATAAATATTAAAACAAATTATAATCGACGCGTTTAAACCGTTTGCGGTTCTTTTAGAGATTATTTTTGGAAAAAAAATAAATAAAATAGGAATTTTTTATTTTGTATAAGAAATCTAAGCTGACACTAAAATGAATTTTTATAGCTGAAGTTGTTTCTGTGTGTGCTTTGTTCGCATGAATGATTCTGCAAAGTGAACTAACTTAAAATCATAGTTCGTTTTTAAAAATACAAACATATCCAAACATGTCTTTTATACCTTAAGTATAAAGAATCAGCTCAGTCGTAAAAGTAAAAAAAAACTGAAAACAAAAATCTTAAATCTTTAAGCAAAAATAAATAACAAGAAATAAATCAAAATATTTGCAATAAACCGACAACCGCCAATTCGTTGGCCTCATGTACAGTTCACTTTGTTTGTGTATCTGAACGCGTCGTGCGTTTGCTCAGTGTCACTTGCGAGCTGACGATTTGTTTGTGCCACAAGTGAAAGGTTAAAGTCCACCAAAGGCTTCGACTTTAAGCGAACTGCCGACAGCCGACAGTCAACTGTCAATGACATGCGTGAACAGGTTCAATGCATTGAAGGCAAGGAGTAAGTTGTATATTGTTTAATATGATACTTTCATACATTCGAAGGTTCATTTAATGATGGCAAAAAATACGGAAATCTTTGTTCATAATAATATCTTAATGAGCTTATATGAGTGGCGCCTTTTGAATATTTTTAAATATGAAAAGTACTTTGAATTTTTTCGTATCTATTTTTGGCACAGCGAAATGAAATGCTAAATGATATTTTTAAATCATTTGAAGATGCTTTGAATTTAAAATGTTTAACAAGACGTTTATTGCTACAGACAGCAGTAAAGCAAGCGAGCTATGGCGTGGCAAAGAGAAGAGAGAGAGAGAGAGAGAGAGATAGGCAGCGACTGTTTGTGTGCGAGAAAAAGAAAGAAGCGACCGTTACAAAATTGCTGCTGGCATTTTTAGTTACATGGCAAAAAACGCGCTTCAAGTTGGCCAACCGTCGTTGTCTAAGTTACATCAAAAGCCGAGGAAAACAAGAAAAACAAGAAGAATGTGAAGCACCCAAAGCTGTTATAAGATATTAAACGATTACAGGCATCAAAGGAGCGGAGAGACGGGAAGTGAAGAGGCGAAGAAAATGCGTTAAATTTTACAGCAATCCTTTTTTCAGACTACGTGTCGAAGACGCCATTTTTTCTTCTCGCTTCTGCTGCCTGAGCGGTCAACAACAGCAAAGCAATACAACAACAGCAACAACACTAAGTGGGTGTGTGTGGTGCGTCGCATAAACGAAAAAAAGGTTTTAATTTTTGTCTTTCTATCGCTGTCTCTGTCTCTCTCTCTCTCTCTCTCTCTCTCCTCTTCGTGCTATCATATTATTATTTTGGGCTTGTTGTTGTTTTTTTTTTGGTTGAGTTTTCAATTGAGGCCCCACGGCGGGCACGTTTGCTGATAGACATCATCAAGCGTCTTTTGCTAATGACCTTTTTAGTGTTACTGTCTTTTTATACACTTCACGCAGTCAATTGTATTTCAGGTCTATCATTCTATATATGCATTCAAGGACACGGCGCCGCAGCAATGAAATTTACATAAAAAAGTTGCTTATTAAAAGTGGAAAATTCAACACTGTTAGGCAATTGCTTAAATCCGTGCGTGCAAATAAGTGAATGAAGTTCAAGACTTATGATATAATGTAAAAATATGTTTCAAAATTATAAACACTTAAATTGTATCTTATGTTCTTTTATTCTTCTTTTATGTTTGTTGTCAGCATACTTTTCGTTTATTTGACTCTTCTATCGTTAGCTTCACAATAAAATGAGACACATTCGAAATATTACGCATACGTCATGTTGTCGCATTTTAATGGCGAGATTATTTCATATACAATACATTTAATGAGCTGCCTGCATAAGATAAGCATTGTGGCATTGATGTTGAAGTGTTTCAGCGTATTTGCACAAACACACACACACACACACATGCGTACAATAAGTCATTTGTGGTAGCCTTTGTTAACCACGCACACATATGCACAACTGCGCGAAATAACCTTCACTTGCATAGCCATGAAATAATGTCGGTTTGTATTGCTTAAGTTATGATTTTATGCTTACACACACACGCACGCACGCACACAATAGCACACATTAGCACTCACTCACTATTCATTTCATTCATGCACTCGTTGAACCTCAGTTACTCATCACTCGTCGCTTGCATGTTGATTTTCCATGCTGTTGTTGCTGCCGCTGCTGTTGGCAACATTGTTGCTGCTGCTGCTACTGCTGCTGACAGTGCCGGCAGCGATTCTAACATTTGCTGCAGCTGCTGTTGATGACCGCAAATTGCCGCCGCCGCCGCCCAGCTCGACAACAAGTTGAGCACATGAGTGCATGAACAAATGTCTGCCTGAATGACATGTAATGCATTTGTCTGACACAGTCTTCTTCTTCACTTTACGCTATTCACTCCTGCCACAGCCATTGACTGTGTGCACATGATTGAGTGTGTGTGTGTGCGGTTTTTGTGGATTTCATGTCATTTACATATTTAAATTTACACATTTATCTGTGCATGAGTGTGTGTCATTTACCATTTATTTATCATACACACATATGTGTGCGTGTGTGTGTGTTTTGTGCGTTCTCTGTTTAATTGTAAGGAAACTCACAGTTTACAGTATTTACTATAACGTCATGGCGGCCAAAATGTAATAATTGTGTCACCAAATTACATGAATTAAATATTTGCAAATGATTATTTTGTACTATTTTCATTTCATAAGGACTCCATAATGCATAAGCGCATGTTTAATGATTGAGAAATAAATGTGGCATTGACGATTTTCATTTGGAATTCACATGCAATAAATTGTATGACTTGAAGGCATTTCTAATGGTTTTGTCGCATTGAACATTTCTCTTTATAATCTCAAGAACTTATTAAATTAAATTGTGCAAGAAGTAAAGAACATATTTTAATCGTTGAAATTTTTCAAATTGTTTTGCCAAGACACGTCATATTTTAAATAGTATTTGTCAAATTTTCCATTTGCTTCTATCACACAAAAGCATTTTTCATATTTTGTCAATAATTAAGGAATTTCAAATTCAAGAAGAGAAATCGAAATATGACACTTTAAAAGTATAATCACTATTTATATCATATATGATGACCTGCTCATGTCTCATCGTGTATTAGGTTGGATCATTCTGCTCTTCGATTTCTTTCCTTCTTTTCGCATTTGACCTCATCAAGAATATCTTCTAATGACATTCTTTTGACATGAGCTTATAATTTGGTACAAAGCCTTCTCATTGGAATCCATTGAATTTTTCGGTTAGTCCGTCACTCCATACAAGTCTCAGGGCATCTTGATGTGGCAATAAAGCCAAATCATGTCATGTATTAATCATGTTTTGATTTTTGGGCCATTTTATGCTGAAGCTCAGAGCTATTTTTGAAATAGCCTTTCTAATGGCGATATTCATCTTATTTTATATACCATTATATCATCACTGCTTCATTCATCACTGTTTGTCTCATTATTTCATGAGAAATCCGAAAAAATATGCTCAAATAGTTCGTAGTATTTTAGCAACATTTTGTTAGTTGTTCTTTAAGTGATTTCACACTTAAAATATTCGCTTAAGACAACTTAAAAGCGACAACTGTTTCAAATATGCTCAACATGTGCCTTGACACTTTTCGCAGAAACAACTTTTAAGAACTTGAAACCAAAAAGATTTGCCAAAAATAAAAAACAAGTGAAACAAAAAGAAAAATTAGGCATAAATCAAATGAAAACATTGTGACTAATGTTATTAGCACTAGATTATTTATAATGAAATGATAAATATGCCACAGTCACAGTTAATATATTTGTGATTTTTTCTCGCATTTGCCAGGCAGCGCTTACACGCACGCACGCGGCACGGCACGGCACGCACGGTCAATTAAAGAAGACGCCAACGTCAGCGATGCCGGCGATGCCAAAAGCGAACAAATCAAAATGCTCAAACATAAATTTGTCAACTGTCATCAAACGAAAACATTAAAGTGACGGCAATGTTTTCAACAAGAGGGGCGAAAAGAGAGGAGATCTGCAATGTGAAATGACAACAAATATTAAATCAAAAGCGGCCAACATATGAGAAAGATTCGGTCTTCACTTTGCCACACAACGCGAAAATCGCAATAATTTTCAAGTGTTTTTACTTTCGTCTGCGTTGGCATTTTTATTAACTGCACGTGTGTGTGTGTGTGTGTGTGTGTGTGTGTGTGCGTCTGTGTATTTTTAAAACATTTTGTTTATTTTTTAAACAATTTTTATTTGACAAGAACATGATGAGTGTTTTAAGTGATCTTAAACCGTCTGCCGCTCCCACCCGCTGACCATTCACTTCACTTGTCTGCTGCAGATGGAGATGGAGAGACAAAAGTGATACTGACTGAGAATTAATGCCGCAATAAATTCAATGCTTTAATTGTTATTGCATTGCTTGAGAATTTATTTGCTTTTGCTTTTATTTAAAAGTGAAATTACACGTGTTTTACATCTGTTTTGTGCTGATTTCATTCATGGCCTCTCGAGCACACTTGTTTTTTGTCTTTCCTCAATATTTGATTGACTTTTTCGCTTTTGTTTTTTTTCTCGACCGATTTATTTATTTTGTTTTGCTCATGTTTTTTTTTTTTTTGCATTTATTTTTTACACTTTTATTTTTGTCTTTTTGTTTTACGCATTAAAATAATGATTTTTTTCTTCTTCTTCTTCTTATGCTTCTGCATTGTTGTTGTCTTTGGTATTTGGGTCAGGTCAGCCGCGTTGCAAGCACACACGGTTCAATTAAACTGATGAATTCGGCCAGACACGTGTGCATGAAACGCCGTTGCAATGATGGCCAATATAAGGCTTTTTGTCAAATTGGCTTTTTTAGTTCGCTCGAAAGCATCTTTCATAACTTTTGATGAAATGAAAATGTTTTGTTTCCAACAAAAAGTGTTCGAAAGTTAAAACGTTTTCGTAAATTGACTCTTTTCTTTTAATTTTTCGCACCTTTTTTGTTGTTATTAAAAAGTTGCTTAAAATTTGAAAATAAAAAAGTCGTAAAAAACTTCATTTTATTGCAATTGAATTTGTTGAACAGCTGAGGGAAATATTTAATACTCTTATGTTACATAGAGCTGCATGTCACATATGCTAGACCAGCACACGAATGTTGACTTTGTGCAAATCAAAAAAGGCAACAAATGTTTTTTAAATGATATTTCCTTTGATTATATCTTCAAAAATGTTAAGCGTTGAATTCGTGCTCCAAAAACCCTAAACTGTTTTTATTACGAAGTCTGCACAGCCGGCATAATGATAAGAAAGCTTATACAATCCGCGTGGACAGACAGACGGCACAATGTGGTCGGCTACGCCGTGGCGACGCTTTGCAGAAAGCTCAGTTTGGCAACATGTTTCCAAGAGGAATGTTGAGCGATATGTGAAGGGTGACAAAGTTTTGGCGCTGGGGATAGAAATGCTTGAAATATGGTTTAGTGTATTTAGCAAGTGAGTGCTATGATACTCAAAGCAAAGCAAAAGTAATGCGAAGGGTGAAAATATTTGGCTGCTTAATTGACCGAAATCAACCTTTCGCCTTGCGCAGAGTTTCTTTCCTAAACTTGTTATGAGAAACTGTGATAGAGCATATTTAATGTGGAATTCTCTTTTCGTTTAGTTTGTCTTTACAACGATTTTTTAGCATGTTTATTGATGTCTTATTTTGATTGTTAAAGAGGCGTGAGAAGTAAAAACTTGGTATAGTTTTGTTTACAGATATTTAAAGAATGCCTTCAGTGATATTTTCTTATCAATAGTGGGCAAAAAAGTTGCTTATAAAATTCATTATTCAAAGTCAAGCATAGAGAGATTTGCTCAATGGAACTCAATATGAAATCATCGACCTGAATCAGCCGAGCTATCTGCTCTTATCTAAACATATTTCATGGCACGTTGACGCAACAGAAAGTGCAATATGGCTACTTTCAATGGCCGGTTTACTATCACAAATATACTACACATGTCTATGATGTGTTTGGTTAAAAGTTGCTTTGAACTTTTCGCATTAATTTGCACTTGATTAATTTCATTTATGTTTCTTGTCATTTCCCTTTTTTTGCTGCGTTGTTGTTGCGGCTAAAGAAAAAGAAAATCACTTTCGCATTCGCCCTAACGGAAATGTTTGTCCTCTAAAGCGTATACAACATGTACGACTCGTACTAAAACAGAATTTACGACAATTAGTTTAGTGTAAGTTTCCTGTAGATTTTTTCTTCTTAGTTTCGTTGCCCCAACAAAAAACGCTTTTCGCTCACAGCTAATAAAATTACACTCGATAATTTAATTAATGCTATTTTTAGTAAATATTTGCTTAACACTTAAAGCAATCGAAAGCGCAAACAAGACAAGCTGAAACATGAACTTGCAATGTAAGCGACAAGTGAACATTTAACGAGGCAACAATGTTTATAAACATGTTCGTGGGGCGTGCGCTGTAAACATTTTATGATGCTTATCAATGAAAACGAGTCGGGCAACATAAACAAAGAACAGCTGTTTTGCTGGTGTTGTTATTGCGCTTGCTGCTGGTTGCTGGTTGCCGAAAATGAAGAAAAGCAAGCAACAACAACAACAACGCAGCATTGGCAAGATTTGTGTTCAAGCGAACCGAATACGTCGACAGCGATGTTGGCAGTCACGTTAGCAGCAACAAAAGCAGCAACAGCGGCAGCGGCAGCAGAGGCAAAGGCAGCAGCGGCAGCAGCAGCCAAACAGGAAAATTTGCCAGAGCCATGAAAATAGTTGAACGCAAAATTGTGAATGAGCAAGACGCGAAGCAGCGACACGAGTTGAATTCATGCGATAAACTTTGTTTGAGATACAAGATACGAGTTGCATACGTCAAAAAACACGTATTTTCTGTTGTTGAAAATTTGTTACAAAAAAAAATAACTTAAAAAAAAAATTAAATTTGTGTTAAATTATAAAAATAAATAATGCTAAAAAATTAAAAAAAAAAATAATTTATTAATTTAAAAAATATAATTAAAAAAAAAAATTTAGAACAAAATTTATTAAAAATGTTTAAAGAAATTTAAAAAAAAAAATTCAGAAAAGAAAACTTACAAAAATAAAAACCACATTCTTTAAGCTAATTTTGCAATGACTTAAAAATAAAAAAAGAATTAATTTAATTTGCCAAAAAAAAGATAAAAACTTAAGTCGATTTAAGTAAATTAAGAACACGCGCGCGTGCAAAAACTCGCTGACGACCTTCAAGACGCTTCCTCGTGCGGCAGAAGCAGCAGCAGTTGCAGTTGCAGTGGCAGCAATCATGCCAGTGGCAGCAATGCGGCTGAACTGAGCTGAGCTGAGCTCGAAGCATGCTAAATTAGTGCAACTCTAAGAAATGCGCCAAGTTTTGTAGCCAATTTGAAATTTTTTTCAATGTTTTTCTTGGTTTTTTTTTGTTTGCGCGTTTCTTGTTTTGTGCGCGTGCAAAAGTAACTCAAAGTAATTCAAAGTAACTAAAAGTAAAGTGTGGCAGAGCGACAAAGAGACAGACGGACATGCACACGCATGCACACAGCATTGCAAGCCAAGACAAGTAATTGGCCAAAAACGAGATTTATTAACAGCAAACGCATTAAATTATACAAGGAAAAAACTCAAACGGTTCAACGAAAACGTTAAACAAAAAATACAAAAATAAAAAATAAAAAATAAAAATTGTGCAAAATGCCAGAAAAATGTCAATAAAGTCAAGTTGTTGCACTTAATGCCAATTGATATCGTTCGAGCAAAGCCGCCAAGCCGCCAACCCTCCAAAACGCTTAAAACAACAACAATAACAAATTAAAAAACACAAAACAAAATCGAATTCAATGAAACGAACTTAAATACAAACGAAAAATGGAATCAAATTAATTTGTTGCTCAATTAAGTGGAAGTCAAGTCATTTGTGCATCTTTTAGCCACAAGTCGGAGCAATTAGCCAACGCGGACAGACTGTGCGACAGCCGGTCAGTCGGTCAGACGCACCGAGGCACGAGTGAGGTGTGTGTGAGCAGCAGACAAGAGTTGCAAATTGCATAGACTTGAATTAACAAAGTGAGCAGTTGCGATTTGCATGCGAGGTGTGACGTATTAACTTGGCTTACAACAGCAAAGCGGCGACAAAAAACGCCAGCGACAGACGACAAACGCCAACGGCAACGGCAACGCTTCTGACACATGTCGGGTGAAATTTTTTGTGCTTAAGTGATTTTCAATGAAGCTTTGCAACGAAAAAAGTAACGTTAACGGCCAAAAAAAACAAAAAAATAGTTTCAATTACGCTTAAAGTCTGCGCGTGAAATTTGACAAGCTGCGAGCAATTATACACTGGCAAAAAATGCGATCAACACGAGGAAAACTTAATTGAAAAGAGGGAAAAAACAGCAAGAAAAAACTGAGTTTGATTGGCGTCGGCGCTGCGATTCGTTCAAGCCGAGTAAGTCATTTGGCGTGCATTTCGACATTAGTCGTGAATTTATTGCGTAATTAATAACCAGCAATTCTTTGGCCTAAGCTCTTTGAATGTTGCATTTGTTCGTTCTCTAAGCCACAAGTATCGCGTTGTCACTTGAGCTGTGATTAATCTTAATTTCATCTTAAAAAGTCGCGCGCTTGGCACTTTAAGCGCACTTAAACGTGATTTGCTGAAATCGAAGCTAAGCCGCGCTTGGTTAGTGATGAGTTGATATTTATTGCAAGCAATACAGCAATGTTTTTTTTAGCTGTTGGTTTTTATTTATTATTATAGTATTTTTAATATTTTGTATTTAATTATTATTTTTATATTTTATATATTTATTCATAGCAGTACATTGTTATTAATAATTAAACAAAACAAACACGTCTACAAGTAATTGCTCAAAGCTTTGATGAGTTTTTTGAAGACAAATTTGAAATTCTTTAAATTGAGAAAAATTTGTTTAATTAAATTAAAAAACAAAAACCAAACATATCGTTTCATCGCAACTATGCAAATGCTCATTAAATGTGATTTAATCAATCCGGCCTAATGGTCATTCCACACACACTGAGCACATGTAATTCCAATTGGCTTCACTTCAAGTAATGCCAAAGTTTATTCAATTTCAATAAATTGTTATAAATCGCCTTTTCATTTATGTATTATTGGGGATTTGATTTAATTTGTTTTTCGTGTGTAAACATTTGCATTTGATTTTGTTTTTCAACTTCAATTAAATTTTACTGGCAATGCAAACATATTTCATTGAGTGATGTTGTGTTATTTACAAACTTATTGCATTTGAAAACGAACTGTTATGCAATGCAAATAAGTTGTTGCATGCATGTGGATGTGGATGCCAGAATAATCTTTGCATGGCTTTGCATAATCATTTCGATGAAATGGAGTACGCATTTTAAAGCGAAGTGCTTTTGAATGCATTTTCCAGTGGGAAATTAAGATGATGTAATCGTGCCAGAAACGTCAGAAACGCCAAAGATGAAACGATCTTTTTATGGAAAACTATTTTCTACTGCTTATACTGACTTGCAACTTGTTAGTTTTTGCGTGCTGCGCTGCCCTGATGTACCGAGAAATACTTATAAATACATGCCCACCTCTATGATGTTTAAAAAACAGACATTAAATAAATAAAAGCCTCGCCAGTGCCTCAAGTAACGCCAAAACGCTGTCACGTCGCAAGTGTGCTTAGTCACATGTACACATACATGTGTGGGTGTATTCGGCACTCTCAAAAGTGACTTCTTCGAATCTCGAATCGAATTGCTAATGTGGCGTAACAGACATAAAACCATTAACAACAATAAAAACTATTATGCTATTTAAGTGCGCTTCTTTCATGTTTTTACACATCATTAACAGAAATGCTATAAAGTTAAATGGGGTTATAACTCGAACTTGCTTTGTTTCGTTTTGCTTCCCCTCCTCTTATATTTTCAAATAGTTCAAGAGCATAAAACAGATTTCTTGGGCATGAGGCATGAGAACTTATTTATTGCTTTTATTTCAATTTGTTTTAAAATGAAGTCGATTCGATTTTGCCATTGCTGTGTACGCGTAAAGACAAGAGTTGCTTTTATCGATGCCAAAGACTTGAAGTTTTTCTTATACTTTTCTTTCTCAAGTGGCGTCATAATGCAATACAATTATAACTTGGAATGTTTGAAAATGATTTATAAAATGATGAGTTTGTTTGAAGATGATTATAATAAATTATCTCAGCCAACATGATGAACCAAATTGAAACTTTGATTGTTTTGGCTTAATTTTGTTTAAACTATAAGGAAACTTGTGTAGTTTTGTTGCCTTTGCATAAGAAAGTTCGACCTAAAAGTATGCTACGTAAAACTTTACTCATGTCGTTTTAAAGCGCTTAACTGTAAAAATAAACAAAACTATTAAATAAATTGCAAAATTACAACGAAATGTAAATTTCTGTTATGCGTCACTTTTATGTAAATAAGATTTACACACGCATCCTCCGATTCAATTAGCACATTTCGTATTTATTCATTAGAATTGCCAATAAATTCTGATAAATTCTAAAAATAAAAATCTTTTCAAACTCAAACATAGAATTTAAATTGACAGCAATTTGTTTTAATAAATTTACAATATGTAATATTGTTTTTTTTTTTTTTTGATTTAAACAGCAAAGCCAATAATTGTCAAATAAATTAACGCAACCACAAAAAACCGTAAATTGTTCAAAGCTGAATTAATTAACAACAACACATAAGCAAAAAAATACTTGTAATGAAAATATGCTATTATATTTATTATAAAAATAGAAAACCATAACAAGAACAAGAGATAAAAAAACGTTGCTTGAAAAATGCTGAAATAATGTTTAAAATTTAAAGCATTTTCAGTCTTTTTTTTGCATTCGTTTGAAAATAGAAATTAATTTCAATAATGCAATGTTATTGAAAAGCGTTGAAGCCATGCGAAGGTGGAAGTGAGGGTGGCGTGAAAGCTCAGGTTGAAAGGTGCAAGTGTGAGTGCAGGAAGTGGAAAGAGCGGAAGTGACGCCTTTTAGGTAAAGTGTCTTATTTCTCAAACTAAATCCACTCTGGCAGAGGGACAAGTGGAAAGCAGCGGGTATTATATTGAAATGAAAAATTGAATATTATTTAAATTTCACGTTGCAAGCTCGTCATTTATGCACACTGTTTGATCAGCGGTTGGACCGTCTGTTTACCAACAAAATGTTGACTGTGGCAGTTGCAGACAAAGAATGCCATAAAAAGATACATTTATGATACATGTGTGCCTTTCTCATTGTTGCGGAAATTGTTAAAATCTCTATAAAAAATAAAAGAAACAAAGAAGTCAGCATTGTGTGTGAAATGACTCTGACCTGCAATGCTCAAACAAAGTAGGAGAACTTGTCGGATACTCAAACCATTAAGTAAACAAACATATATGTGAAGTTATTCGAAGGCCCAAAAACTCATGCACAAAAAAAAAAAATAAATAAATAAAAGAATTGCCATTAAGTTAGTATAAAAATAAACAAAGCTAAAGAAATCGCTTTATATATATAAAAAAAAATTAGGTCAGCGGTGTCATGTTGTTGCTGTCGTCCTGCCGTCGTCCTGCTGTCCGGCCGTTCAGCCTTCCTGCTGTGCTGCTGTCTTGCCTTCGTCATCGTCGTTGTCGTCGTCGTCGTCGTCGTCGTCGCTCTAGTTGTTGCTGTAGTTGTTGTTCCCGCGTTTCGTCTTCGAATGTTGATTGATCTGCGTTTAATGCCATTTCGTTGTATTCGAGCATGAAATGTGCGAGGTTGACTTGCGTTTTTTTTCCTTTTGGACACGTCTCTTGGCCCCTTGGATATCAATAACTGTTTACTATTGTGCACAGTTAAGCATTTGCGATTTCGCTGCTTTCACTTCGGTCATAATTCGCTGTTATCCTTTTGACCGACGCCGACGAATCAAAATGTGTTTTTATGAACTTGTTCATTTTTGTTAGTTTTGTCATGTTGCATTGCCTCACAGCCACAACAAGTTGTCACTTCCGGGCACAGCATTCAATGTTGCGCTCGCTCATACGTCATGCGGTGAAGTGCGACGCGGTAAAGTGAAGTGCAAAAAGAGGAAGAACGAATGGAGAAAAATATTGGAAGAACATCATAAAAAAGTGCCAAACAATGTCGTTTCTAAAAATGAAAAAGCAAAATACGCTTTTTGGACTTGTTTTTGATTCGCTTTTATTAGCTCAGCCATAACCCACGCTGTGTATGTGCAATACATGTGTGTGTGTGTATGTGTGCTGTATTTGAAGCATACTTCTATGCGCACACACACTGTCATAGACACGGACATTGATTTGTTGTTGTTTAATCTGATTTATGACACTTTGCCTGCTGAGTGTCGCTTTCTCGTCGTCGCTGTTGTTGTTGTTGTTGTTATTGTTTTTTTTCGCACTGCTGTCGCCGTTGAACTTTGCCAATATTGTGGTAAACATGCTTTTGCATACACAAATGCGCATAAATTGAAAATGTAAGATAAAATAATAATAATAAAAAAAAAGCAGAAAAGGCTGACACATAAATATAATCGAAGCGTCATAAAATGTTTGATAAAACAGCCGGCTGCAACGACAGTAAATGAGCTACACTGGCGTTGAGCTGCCAAGACAAATATGATATATGAAATAACAGAACAAGTACTTCAATCGTTGAAGATATAATAACGAACGACTCATTGAAGGCTGTCAGTCTTACTTGCTATTTGTCATAAGTAGAAGGGACATTGATTGCCGACAAGGCAGGTTGGAAACTTTGTTGGATTATATTGACTTGACTTTCCCTCAATTGAAGTTCTTCAATGGCATTGTTCAGGCTGTACAAGCACAAGCATATAACTAATGTGCCGCAGATCGCTTACATTTTTGAAGTGTACTCGAAGCTTCTGAGCATGAAAAATCCAAATCATAAATGCTCAAATCATAGAGACGACTGCTTGTTGGAGGCGTGTAAATGTGTTTGTGTGACTTTGCGTCTTAAATGTGCTTAAACCATCGATTTGATTGATTCCTCGTCCGCCATTTTCTTCAATTTTTGGCTTGTGATCTTTTTTTATGCCCTACACACAATGATTCGTAGGGGTATATGGAATTTGTGCAAACATATAGCAGACTGTTGAAGTTTGTATGAATGAGATGGCTGGCCTTGCCTATAATGCCCTCTCTCTCCGTCTCTGAAATATAAATCAATTCAATATTCAACTCAAAATTAATCCTTCATCTTCGCTACCAATCGCAAAACGATCGTATGATGCATAAGCCTCATTTTTTTCGAAATCCTCCAAAATGACCTTTAACTCATATAATTGGAAAACGGTTAATTGGTACATTTTTTTGTAAACCCATAAAATAATTGGCTCTGGGGTCTGATCCGTCAATTCGCCGAAGAACAACAATCCAATTGTCGGATTCCCGGAAAACGGGAAACGAAAAAGTTTGTAAAGAATAAAATTGTGCTTGAACTATGCACACTTCGTTGTCCGCTGCGTCAGCACATTTTTTCATCACATTCTGTTCAGCATTGCTTTGGGTGGTCGTTATTGAATCATTCGAAGCTCTCTCTTTCGTTAATCCCTTCTTTCGATCGCATACTTGCTTGATGAGTGACTAAACATTGTACTGTATCGTATATAAATTGACATATGAGAGCACAGCTCATGTAGAGGCGTGTGACCTTGTATATAATATTTGCCTTTTCCTCTATGGGACTTCATGCGAGCTCTGGTGATAAGAATTTGCTTTCGTAGCTTTAACTTAGATTTTAAACCAAGCTTACAAAGCAAATTTGAATTACCTGAATGCTTTGGCCAATAAAGACTCTAATTGAATCATATTTCACATTATTCAATATTGTTCTTATATTTATTGTTGGTTTCTTCTTACAAATTCTTTTATTTATATTTTTATTGCTTTGATTTTTATTATGTTTCAAAAAACCGGTGGTCCACCATGTAAGTTATGCTCCCACATGCCTCGCTAACAGTTGATCTATTAATCCAGTTTACATTGGGTTACTTTTCATTGAACTCATGTACACACACACACACACACACACACACTCACACAAAGTAGCAAAATTTCGGGTTTCAAGGCAAATCAATGTGCCTTATCAATAACGCATGAGGCTCAACTATTTTGCTGGCAAACTCTTCCTTATTGTGTCAATAAAGTAACCTCAGTGAGGAACAGCACAAAGGCACTTTTATTGGCAGGTGCAGACATGGGCCGCAACTCAACACAATCTCCAGTCGATTCAAGCAGTTCAACTTTGTTTCGTCTATTTTTACTTTATCAATTTGATTGCTGCTAATCTTTTTGGCTTATCGGTAACTTTGACCCTTGTACAAAACCAATGGAAAACAAAAACAAAAACAAAGCAAAACGAAGCGAAAGCCAACTTCGTTTCAACCCCAAATTGTATACACAATTCAATTCAACTCAATTCAATGGGACAAATAAAACAAATAAAAGTTTTTTCATCACTTGACTTGAAAGTTGTGATGTAATCATTTGTCAGGACTGCTCATGCAGTGAAGTCAAATGGCAGGCAACTTCAAGTGCCAACTTCAGTCATTCATTCATTCACTTTCGCTGAGCTTAATCAAACTTCAATCAAATGGCGCATGACACGGTTATACATGTCACGCACACACACACACACACACACGCTCACCTTGTATCATAGTTGTGCGCTCCTTGCAGGCATGAAGTCTCTGCCAACTCACAAAGTTCTTGCCTGCCAAACTTCAGTTTGATTTTGCGCCTCTTTTTTTTTCTACTTATTACTACCGTTATTTGCCCCTCTCTCTGACACATTCACATTATGGCATTGCAGGAACGTTTTGGCGGCTTCGCAGCGCACATTTTTCACATGTCATTGGCCATAAAAACGTATCGAATTTTGTTGCGTTTGCGACAGGAAGTAACAGACATCAAAATCGACCACAGATTCGAGCGTTGTTGTTGTTGTTGGCTTCACTTTGATGCCACTGACATGTTTACGTGTGACTGTGTACGTGCCTCACACACACACACACACACACACGCACACACACTTAATCATTTATATAATGTTTCATTCTGTGCTCATTCGCTCATTCGCTCATTCATTCAATGCTGCATTTGTGCCTTCATTGCCCATTTTGCGATATTGCGTCGTTGTTGTTGTAGTTGTTTTTTTGGGTGCTGCCGCTGCTGCTGCCGAGGCTGCCAATTGCGCCACAGGGCGTCGCCGCCGCTGTTTGTTTTATTCGATTTGATGTTTAATGTTAAAACTTAAGCATTGATTTATGCCTAAGTAGCATGTGCATAAGCAGAAAGTCACGCCATTAAATTCAATAAAACAGTTATACTCTGCAAAAAGAGCATATTCACTTTGCCATGAAGTTTGCCACGCAGCAACGGAGATATCTCATTCTATATAATACATATTCTGATCGACATGATGAGATGAGTTCTTATAGCCATGTCCAGCCGTCTGTCCGTTTCAGTGGAAAATTCTACTACAGTTTTGAACATTGGCATTGCATATCGCAGAACCATCCTGATCGGGGCACTATCGCATACAGCTCCCATTGGAATGATCGGTCAAAAATAAGGTTTTTGTCAGAAAATTTTGTTTGTTCTTGAACATTACCGCCCATATAGAGAAAACCTTAAAAATGGGAATTTTTTAAGCCGACGAGATAAAAAATTACAAAATAAAGAGGAGTATGATCGTTTCCGTTAAGACAAATTACAAAATGGGCGTGGGTTCGGTGCTTAATCTTCAGAAATGTATATGATTATTTTTTGAGAAACGGTGAAAAAGATTTTCCAATAAGAATAATGCGGTGAGTGCTACCAAGAGTATACAAGTTTCGCCGGAGCCGAAATTGCCGCCTTACGGGTTTCTTTTTTTTTGGTTTTTTTTTTTATTTTTAATTTTTGGAAGCTGTTTGAGGCGTGCCGTTGGCGTTGGCGTTGACGTGTGTAATTGTAAAATACTTTTGTGTCAAATGAAATTTTTTTTTATTTTATGTATTTTATTTATATTTTTTTGTGTTCGCGTTTACTTTATTTGCAATTGATTACGCTTAGTTTATTGACATTTCGTTGAGATTTGTTTGTTTTAATGAGCGCATTTAAGTCTTTGTATTTGGCATGAGGCTGACATAAAGACATGTTCGCATGCATGAAGAGCACGAGGCAAAGTTGCCTACGTACTTTGATAGCAGGAGCAGTTGGTGAGAAGACTGGGCGGAGAACTTGGAGGAAAGAAGACAGTGAATGACAATTAGAGCAAAGCGAATTGCCAAGAAACGGAAGCGGAAAATGAAGCTAAATTAGCAAAAGAAGTTGAAGTAAAGACAAAAGGCAGAAGAGATGCTAAGCATGCTTTAAAAAAAAGCGGGAAAACAAGAAACTCATTTGTATTAAGTATCGTTTATTCATTACAAATTACAAGTTGTAATCTGAGCAGTTCAATGAGCTCAAACTGGCGCATTGTGCCTTGAAATGAGCGTGACATCATTTGCGATGCTTTCTTTGCTTCATTTTAATGTTGCTTATTATAAGTCGCGTTTCGACCTTGAGTTCTAAGCTTCTTTATTATCAGCAACTAATGACGTCATCTGCTGCGATAATTGTGCTTGCTTTGATTATAGTTTATTTGTAGATTATATTAGTGTATCAGTCAAACAAGCATGAACAGCACAAGTTCAATGCTGACACACTTCACATATCTTGAAGCCATGATTCATTTGTCAACTTCAGTTGCCTCTGTAAACCGATTTCCACAGCCAAACAAAAAGATATTTTACATATTTCCAAACGAAAATTGATTTAAATTTTTGTGTTGATTTTTTGTAAGCCATGGAATTTCTAAGCTAATTGTTGATTGCCAACGAAGGCCAACAACAAAAAATATTAATAAATTCGGCTTACTTGTTTCAAAGCAAACAACAACGACAAACGAAGAGGCGTCACAAACTTGTTGTTGTTTTTTGTGTATGTTTTCGATTTGAATTAATTTTTAGTGGCACACTTTTTTTTTATTCTGCCTGTTGCTCATCATTGTTAAAATATTTGTTTAAACAAAATTGTTTTATTGAGCAAAAAGTGTGGAAAATTTGGCAAAAAAAGAGCGAAAGAAATTAATGAATGTTCGGCAGCTGTCAGCGATTTATAATTTTGATGATTTTTATAGCTGCAAAAATAATAAAAATAATGATTACCTTTAATATGAGCTGACAGCGTCGTACAATGATGGCCAAGCTGATGATGATGTTGTTGATAGACATGTTGCTGCAAATGTTGCTGAAGCTGCTTAACCATATGATTTTTGGCATGCATGCAAGAGAAATTTTGTTGCTCATTTGAAAGAAAATGTTGCTGAAACATGATGAGGAAGTTGATGGCTTCAGAGATGACAATGATGATGAATGTTTCAATGATGATCATGTTGATGATTATGATAAGTCATGTTGCTGATTAAGTTTGCTAGGCATGTTGTCTATGTTGTTGCTCAGCATGTTGCCAACAATGTTGTTGCTGGCAATCATTGACACACACACACGCACACACACACACACACAGCCACACGCGTTCTAAGTAAACGCCGATTATATTATGCAAATTGCTATCATTGCGGCTTAGTTGAAGCTTAAAACGTATTTACATTTTGCTTTTTTATGCTCATTAAAACATTATAATTTCAACAGTTTTTTTATGAAAATAAATGAAACAATTAAATGGCAACTCGTAATTAACCAATTTAAGGCTTAACTGGCAATTAATTATGCACACAGTGTCGCTTAAAAGTCACGCACCAGCAGCAGACACACACACACACACATACAATGGCTGTCAACGCAGCGCGCCATGTTGAAAATCGCTTCGAATTTTTATTGAGTTTTCATTTGCAAGCAATTAAAATAAAATAAACGTCGTTGCATTTCATGGCGAACGATCATCAGCACTTTTTTTATAAGTTAATAACATGTTTGTTATTTAATATGTTTGCTTAAAAGTTTAATGACAACAAATAACGTATAAATAAATAAATGCGAAGCAAAAACCGACGATTTATGTAATATTATTTGCCATCAGCTTAAGCGCGCGAGTCACATGGCCTGGCCAATTAATTTGTGGTACTGTAAAGCATGTCAATTAGGCTGCTGAGTGCCACGAATAATATCAGACGCACACATGATTTTTAAAGAATATCATATGAGGCATTAAGTATACTTGTTGAAACTTAGATCAATAATATTTAAATATTCAATCCATTACAACGATGGGCTGCACAGCCCTCCTAATCCTTTTGCAGGAATCCTCGATGTGAACGTTCGTTTCTGGAAGCTCAAGAAATATATTTTATTTATACTTTGCTTAAGATTCAATATTCATTAAGCGTTTCATATGTTATTGTTGTTGTATACTTATTGCTATTGATTGGCCTTGTGCCAGTTCCGACTTTGACTGTTCCAGTTCAATTGAATTTCACTGCTGGTTTTGATTTCCAATAATATGTGATATGTTAAGTCATTTGAAACACTTTCTGCACTTTTCTGTCCTCTGTCTTGCAGACTGACGGCATTGTCTACTCCAATCTGTCAATTTTATGCTGGCGTTAATGTTCTAATAATTTATGTATGTGCTTGTCTGTAGGCAACGCCATGGGCGCCCTCAGCATTAAGTGTTGTACATGACAAGCGCAGTCATGAGTCACAGCTGGAGAATACAAATGATAAACTGATAGCATTTCCCGAAGGTTGAATGGGACATGAAAATTTCGTGGCGAGCAAAACAATTTGGATGTCGAACTGATAATCGTTTCTTTTCAAATATAACAAGAAATAAAATAAGTCTAGTTTCTACAGTAGAATTAAAAAATATGGAGATTCTTTCGCATGAACTTTTCGCAATTTTGAACTCATGAATGAGTTGAACAAAACGTTGCTTAACACGCATAATTTGCGCTCAGTTGTCTTTGCGCTCTTCATAAATGGTAAGCCACCAATGAACAAACATTTTTCTGAGCAGCTCAGCTCGGCTATCGAACAAACAAAGAACAATGCTCATCGCACTAATTGGACACAAATGGCAGGAGACTTTCCACGTCAAGTGTCAATTCAAATGATTGTCATTTGTAGTTCAATCAAAAAAACTTAAGCTTTTCAACTTCTTGAGTGATATAAATGAAGTTGTATCGAGAAGATGAGCAAATGAATTTCTGAATGTTCGCATTTGCCAATCCAATAAATTTAAATAAATCACTTCGATTTGCATAAACTTTTCTTTTAAGGAAATAAAAAAACTTGACTTAATAAACTCTTGACTTAACTTGGGAAACAGGAGAACAAAGCTGTCATGACTCATGGCTTGTTAATGCTCAGTTCGATCAAGCAAAAGTGCTTAAGCAATAGAAATTTTATACTTTCACTTCTTGCCCTTTCTGCAATTAGCTTCGAGTAAATGATTAGCTTGCAAATTGTAAGTTTGACTCTTTTTGTTGGTCTCGCTCACACTCACACTCACTGGTGGCAGTCTTGGTTTCTGTGTCTTATTTGTTGTTTTACAATTTGAATTGCTTGAAACCTTTCAAAGCTGAAACCACGTTTAGTGGCTGTCATAGTCAATGATTTTTTATAGCATCACTCGAGGCGAAATTCTATGCCGGCGCCACTATATCGGAACCTGTCATTTGTCTGACTATTTTTTGGTGACTTTTGCTTGTTTTCTCTCAGTTTAAATGACAGGTTTTATGTGTGCTGAAAACTAACATTCGACTAGACGACATTCGAGCGCACTGCCGAAGGTCATTTTCGAGCTAATTCAACATTTAAAAGCAAACGAGTTTTGCTATCAATTTTTATGCATAAATAAATATATAAGGGCGGATTTTTCGTTGCTTCTTCTTCGCTTTTAGTGTTCGCGTCGCTGATTCGCAGGGCGGCCGACAAGCGGCGAATTGTTACCTTTTTAAATAACCATAAATAGTCACAGCTGCCAACCAGCAAGCCAACCAGCAGCAGCAGCAGCGGCGGGGGCGGGGCTGGCAAGTTTAATTGCGCATCGAAGCATTTTACGTATTTCCTTGTTGTTATATTTATTTCGCTATCAGCAACAGTTTCTAGCCAAAATGCGCGCGAGTCATAAAAATACCTTAAACACAAATGGCACTCGAAGCATTTCCGGCATTAAAGTCTGGCAGCATGTCTGATGCTCAAGTGCCTGCCTGCCTGCCTGACTGACTGCCTGCCCTGCCTGGCCTAACAGCGCGAACCTTTCGACGTTGTTATATTTTATGTGTTATTTCGTTGACTTTTTGCGCGTATGCCACTTCATTTTATTGGCGCCAACTTTCACTTGGCCCGTAGAATATTTTGGTAATTCTTTTTTTTATTTGGCTTTCATTGCGCGGCCAGTTGTTGTTGTAGCTCGGTTGTTCGGTCGGTTGGCTGTCGGCAAAGGCGCATAAATAAAGCGAAATAATTAAATTCATTGAAATTATTACTCGCTGGCCGTGCGCAGTTGCGTTGCTTGACGGGTGGCGAAGGGTTTTCGGTCTATTAAGTCAATTATAAATAAGTTATGCGTATGCGTTGCCACTGAGCTGACGAAGGATTGTGTGCTTTATTCGCTTTTCTTTGCCATTTGCTGCTTGCCGAATGTTTGCGTTAATTGCGTGTTGCATACTTTTGGGAGTTCGTTGCACAGTTGAAGTAAGTTCATTGCAGACTGAGTTCGTTGCACGTGCAATGTGAGAGCATGAGACCGACGCATGAGTGAGCGAGATGGCATGATAATAAAATAAACAATTAAGTTTTGCACGTGCATGCGTGCCTCGGCCTGGGCCTGTCCTCAAATCAATGCCACATTGAACTTCAGCTATTATTTGTGCTAGTAAGCACATGTACACACACACACACACATACAGAGACACCGTTTGCCGCAAGACGCCATTTTCAAATTCATTGTAATTAAACTAAACAAAATGCTTAAGTCAAAATTTCAATGAGAAGTCTCAGCGGGGAATTTCAACATTAATTAATCAAAGATGCTGCTGTCGAAGCAGATGACGAAGACGTGCGCCGTACATTTAGGCAATGAACTCACTTAGCAATTAAAACAGTTACTCACACACACGCACACGCACACACATACACACAAGTAGAGACACACACTTGGCATGTCATCAATATTCAGCGTAGGCAACCAATCAACATGATACAAATGAGCTGTTGTGCCATCTTGTTTGGGCGGCGGTTTTCTATTATGCTTAATTAACATTGGTTTTTTGTTTTTTATTAAAAAATAAATTATTATGCTGTGCTTTTGAAAATACGAAAGTTTTGTTTTACTTCATTTAACTTCAACGAAGTCGAATTATATTTTTGTGCGACGCAAAATGAAAATTTGCCGGGAATGAGTTAAAGTTTTCCAATAAAGTGCCGTCAAAATATGTTGGATGCACAAACATCCGCTTGGCGAGTGAGAAAAAAAACAACAACACATTTTTACAGACACAAAATCAATTGAGTTGTCGAACGAGGGAAAACACCAAAAATTAAAAAAAAAAAGAAAAAATATACGCAAACAAATTCAGTTGAGGTCAAACCACAGCGAAATAAGTAAACAAATTTTCCAATTGAACGCAGAAGAGGTCGAAGCGAAAATAACGCGTCTGAAGTCAAATATAATTTAATTTTACATGTTCAAAGGAAGTTGTAAGAAAAATCAAAACAATAATAAAAATAAAAATAATGAAAGATAAAAAATGTTTTTCAGGCTTTGCAAAAATATGTCTCTTTAATGAAAAAAAAGGAATGCAAAATAAAAGTGATCTAAATTTTATTAGTTTTTTTTTCTTAATTTAAGCGTCAATGAAAATTGAAATTATATTTGTGCAATCATTCTGCTATTTTCCAGTTAAGAAACGAATTCGAGTGCTAAGTTGACGTATGTATTGTGTGACGCTGTGTAACATAGCACTTTAAGGTACTGTGAGCAGAGCATCAGAAGAATGCCTTTCAACTAATGACACAATTGATTGTTTCTGCTGCTGTCTACCTGAAAAAAAACAATGAAGACAGAAATTTATTTATTGTTTCGTTGGCGTTGACATTAAACCTTCAAGCCAAAAAACAACAACAAAGAGCCGACGCATTGCAGGTTTTCTACTCATGCCACGCCTTGTGCGCTATAATTATGACGATGACAAATGATTTTAATTTCGGCGCAGGTAAGGAAAAAAGAAGCAAAGAAACAATACAACAAAAAGCGCACAAGTAAATGATGAGAGAAGCAACAAAGGAAAGAAGACTTAACTTGGCAATTGGCAAACCAAAAAAGGAACAGTAAATGAAATGATTTTTGGCGCGTCTGACTCATGTTGACTGAGTGGCGGTGCGGCGAGCGTTGAAGAAGCCGCTCAGATAGCAAATACAAAGCGTTGTTGTTGCTTTTGTCACTGTAGGTGTTGACAGCAACAACAACAGAACCGACAGCAACAGCGACAGCGACGACGACGACGACGAAGTCACTGCACAGCGGTTGCCATTTGCCATTTGCCATGTACCAATCGAGGCTGTTGTAAGTTTTTTGCTGCCGCGATTGTGATGAGGATTGCTCGAAAGCGTTTCTTGAATTGTCTGACTTTTCGAATGAGTGTGTGTCTGTGTGGGTGTCGGCAACATCGTTAACAGCGTTTCGTTGTCCGCATGTCAATCACAGTTCGTAGACATGTTGCAATTCACTCAAGTGTGAAATAATTTGTCTCGTTTTTCTGCTTCAATAAAATCAACAACATTTCGTGGAAGTCATTTTCGTTTTGCGATAATCATTTCTTATTTTTACCTTTTTAGGTCGGCTTAGGCTTAGCATACACCAACAATGCGTTTTCTGTTTGTTGTTGTTAGCAATTTTAAAGTGAAGATGACATTGCGTATACGCAATATTTTGTGTGTTTAAAAATCGCGTATACGACATGTTGGTTTCCAAAAGGCATTGCAGAGCGGCAGAACATTTCCAAAAGTAAATTGACCGAAGATGTTGAAATTTGCCTACAAGCAACTATGACATATCACCGCCATCATGTCTTTATCTTTGTTATTATGGGCTATGCAAATTTTCAGCACATTAACATATAAATTACTTTAATGTGTGTCCGAAAATAAACACAGCAGCAAATAAACTTTCATATGCATAATGAAGGCAAAGCAATCTGAATACGAAAAGTGCTTTGCAAATCTAAGCAACAAAAGCAAATTGTAAAATTATGAGCATATGAAAGCCAAGAGCATGAAACACGACAAAATAAAAGACATTATAGTTAGTACTTGTAATTAAATTAAGTCATTATGCTAACTTACGCCAACCACAAACCACAAAGGCCGATGTGTGAACTTAGTTTACCAACAACTTTTTCAATTAGTTATAGATACAACACACACACACGCACACACACACACTCGCTCATAAGCCCATACACTGACAATTGCTTAGTTAGAAAACAATAGCCAAGCATGGTAAATTGCCATGAAAGAAACAGCAACAACAACAACAATGAGGACATGAAGCAAACAAAAGTTATTAATTTCGGCAACAAAGCACAAAACGCTTAAAATATGAAACAAAAAGCTGCCCCCAAAAGTCGGCAATAGCAAAGTTAATATTAATATGCACAAGCGACCTTCAGTATGCATGTTTGTGTGGGTGTGTGTGTGCGCATTTACTTGTACAATATATTTATATATGTGCATTGTAATATGTATGAAACGAATCTGATCCAAAAGGAAAAAATATTGACTATGCGAAGCGCATGAAAAATGATTTCCTTGAGCTATGAAGCCAATACCAAAGGACCAAGCGTACAGCACCAACAACAACAACAACAAGTAAAATGTAAATATAGTAAATAATAAATACGAGAACAAAAAGCGGTGGCAGCAAACGTAAAGTAATGCGAGAAATGAAACAAGTTGTGAAGATTCGCTCAGTCACTTGACCACAAGCAACTGAACTGAAGCTTACTTAAAGACAATCCTGCTTCCCCATGTTGTTGTTGCTGTTGTTGCTGTGCGTGACTCGGTGGTTGCACGCTTGCGTTTCCTGTTCCGCTTTTGGCAAACAAACCGTTGGCTCGCTGGCGCTGTAAGCAAATGTGGAACGTGCTCGAAACGTGCTGTCAGGTATACGAAATATGCTTAAAAATTAAATGCTCAGGAAATATGAATGAAATATTGTTTGTGCAAATGTTGCAACTGAGCAGCTTTGAAATAAATTTCTCCAAGCATGTGTCTTCGTTGCATTGCATTTGTGCATTTTTCGCATGGATTTATTCATCTCACATACATCTTCTTGACTTGTGTCGGTTTTAAACGAAATCAAGCGGTCTTGGGGACTTTCGAAATGCGCTTGAAAATTATTTTTAGGACCGTTAAAACTTAAGCAAAATAAAGATTTTATAGAACAGATTTTAAATAAAAAGAAAGTACAAAATTTTCAAAATTTTTTTTTTTTTTTTCTTTTATGTAAAGTATGTTGCAAACGGCACGTGAGATTTCAATTCTACGTCATATATATATGCGATAAAGATCAGTCTTTAAAAAAAATGTAGTGTGATAGCTGAAAGTTGTGAATTGTGCGAAATCTAATAATCAGAAAATTTTATATACTCACTTATGGACACAACGCACATACTGAACCCTGACAACCGCTCGTGTAGCTGAGACATGTTTGTTTTGCATTGCACTCTTTTTTCTGCTACCGTTCTTCCCCTCCTTGTTGCCCTGCTGCCGCTTGTGCATTATTAATGATATCAGTTCGCCATTAAAATTTATTTTGCATGCGTAAGAACAAATATCTTCACATACGCAAAAGATTTATCATGTCAACTTTAGCACCGCCAACTTCAACTGTCAACGTTTTCAGGGTCGCGTTAGACATACATTTGCCTTCCTCCTCTCTTTGAATTATTGAATTTTATGCGCTCCTGTAGGAATTCATTTTACGTGTCTTTCACTGTTTGCGCTTCTGCACTGTTGGCGACGTCGCGCTTAAGTCTTTTATATGCTGCCACATGTCGCAGCCTTTTCAATTTGCATATTTATCATATATTTTATTGCATTGCACAGTTTTATTGTTGTTGTTGCTGTTGTTGTATAATGTCAAATGACTTTGGTTAAACATTTTTTTGCCGTCTATTTTATTGTCATTGCTTCTATAATTTTTCACTTGAATTTTGTATATAATTTATTTTGTATTTTACTGAAGGAAAAGTCGTCTTTAAGTTTAAAGATTTGTTTGTTTTTTTGAATCCGTATATTTTTTTCGTCTCGCTTCTTAGAGTTCGTAATTGCTTTTCTCTGATTTGGCCAAAGTGTCAAAAGCAAATAATGCAGTCAAACTGTCAGTCTGTAAATTTCAAAACACAAAAAAAAAGCGCAAGTCTGAAGACACGAAAAAATGAAATGAAATCCAATTTGGCGAGTCTGAAATGCTTGCGGCGTTTGTCAGTAGTGAACTTGGTTCAAACAGATACTTTTTGAGCGTTCTGCTTGCATGCAACTTTCAAATCAGAAGCAACATAAATCAGAATTTATGATTTTTAATTTTTTGCTCTCCAAATCGACTTTGCAATTTGAAAAGTTAAAGTTGCTTTGTAACTCATATTTGCTTTTAAGTTGTTGTAATGAAAGGCGAAAAGTTTTCATGAGTTCTGTGCCATTTCTGTTTGCTGCAATTGTTGCAATTGCTATAAAAAAACTAATAGAGCAAAAACAGCTGACTTTAATAGAACACGGTATTAAAATTCTATTAACAGGTTATTTAATAGAGTTCCTATTGAAATTATTCCCAGTTCAAACAGATTTATAAAAAATTGCCTGTTCACACGTAACTCAATTAAGAGGCCTTTTGTACTTGATATCCCTGCTCAGCATTAATCTAACTCAATTTAACAGCGAGAAACGCAGTAGACAATGAATAATTTGCCATAATTTAGTTAAATGCTCAAACAAATTATGAAACATGCACGCGCACAAGCACAACTGATTCATACACACACACACACACACAACATACGCATAAATCAGTTGCTAATAGATTAAGGCTCTGTTGTTTGGCTCAGGACCAAAGACAAAAACGCATGAAACCGAAATGAAGATAACCGCGACGCGATTTATAATTTCGTGATTTCAGCAGCTGCCTATGTGTGTGTGTGTGTGTGTGAGTATAAGCTTCTGTTGGCATCTTTTTGGCTTTTTTTTGTCTGTCTGTCTCACTCCTTCTCTCTGTCTGTGTGTCTGTCTGTGGTTGCGTGCGAAAACTTTATTGAAATAAATTATGAGGCAAATTTGTCAAATTCAGTTTTTGGTTAACACTTAACGTGACAACAACAACAACCACTATAACAACAACCACAACAACAAACAAGTATCTAACAAGCGCGAAAAATTGTTGTTGCGCAAAAGTTTAGCGTGAATTAAATTAATGTTGCAAAAGAAATACGTGGGTAGCTCAATAAATTTACACAAGTTTGCCAAACTTTCCTAATACAAAAGTAATAAGTTTTTCTTCAAAAAGTTACTTTTTTGTAGAATTATTTATTTTTTTTTGGGCCATAACATATAACATCTTCTGTGAGCAATGAATGTTGCCTAAGTGAATAAATCGTTGAAATACTTGTATATTTTATAATAATGCATCGAACCGCCGATGTGTGTTGCGTTCGGCCAACAGTTAACTTTGTTTCAGATACTTTCACTCAATATTGCCGATCAGTAAATTTGAAGATAATTTCTGGGTTTTTCAGGACCTTTTTTTATTGCACCAAATTCGAGAAAAGTCCTTCATTTACCGCTCACCATGTTCTGTTGCGTTTCGCTGCCCTGAGAGCTTCAAGCATGGCTCGCTAGGCCACTCAAGTAGTCACTTGGCAGGCTCAGCATATTTCACATAGCACACTTGAAAGCGGCCAGGGAAAACGTTGGAAATATGTGACGCCCACGCAGTTTTCCTCTTGTTGTTTTTGTTTCTTCCTAAATTTGCATAAACTGAACTGAGCGCAAGTGAGCTGCGAAACATTGCGGTTCATATTACTATTGCTTTTGTAAGCGTTTACTTTACTTTATTTAAGTACAAATAACAATTTTGTTGATATCATTTGAATTTTAAATGATTTTCACATTGTCAGTTCTCACATCGTCGACTGGCAAAGAGAAGGCATACAACGGCAATCGGCTTATAACAAGTGACACTTCGCACACTACAGTGCTGTTGACTACAGTGAAGACTGGGTGTGTGAACTCCATGCATTATTTCAATTTTATAGTAAAGAGGATATGTTATATGTATTTAAGTAATATATATTATTCCAATGAATGGTGTTTCCACTGTAGTTATTGAGCGCAAGCTCATCATAACTTTGGCAGCTTGTTGATTGACACATTTTCACTAAGCTGTCCTTGCAAAATGTACGCCGTTGATGATTATCATTAAATGTACTTGCTCGTACACAATTTCAAGTTTCAACGCTTGACAAGGCTTAGCAAGCAGCAGAGAGAGAGCGGGAAGGAGCGAAAGTACGAACAGTGGCGTTTCCAAGAGTCAAACAACATTTTGCGCCCTTCGCTTAGGAAGTCTAGCGCCTGACTCATTATACATAAGTACGCTACTGTGCGCTACGGCATGACTGCATTTGATTGAACAAACATTGATTGGAAGCATTCAAGTTTGTGGAAGCTGATTGACACAAGACTTTGTGAATATCCGCAAAGTATTGCTGTTGTTGCTGTTGTTGTTGTTGTTTGTCATTGAGCTGAGCTTAAATGCCGTTAAGCGTGAAATTGCGAGCGTTGCGTTGCTTATGACTTTTCGAGTCAACGCGTGCACGAAATGCCCAAAAGCGGCGGCAAAGATGAACGCTCTGCGATTATTGAATGAGCACTTTGTGCTTATTAAATTATGTTTTTCTCGTTTTGCGACTTTTTTGTTTTTTGTTCATGTTATTTTTATGTTTTGGACTTTTTCGAACTTTGTCAAGAGCATAACTAATGTGATTACGTAATTTGCTAAAGTTTGCCAAGGCACGTGGCGGCGACTTTCTACGGGTTCATTGACATGTCACACACACACACACGCACACACATAGCCATATATACATAGAAATCAACTTAAAGCAGTAAACAAGTCAAAAGAACAATAAAACACGTGCTCGATGCCGCAAATTGAAATGAAAAGCTTCGAACATTGCTGATTAGAAATGTTTGTTTGTTTTTGTAGATCAGCATTAAGATGGCGGCTGCCATGGCAAGCTGCTTTGTAAACATCAAAGTATGAGCAGAACGTGCTCTGCCAACGTTCGCAGTCACTGCTGTACCGTTGCTCACTGCGATTTCTTAATGATGCTCATGCTGTTCATGTGCACATGTCCTCATGGCCTTGCGCAAATGCGTGAGCGTTGCATCACCTCCAGCCTCTGCTCCTGCCTCTGCCACTGCCTCTGCCCACACTCACTTCACGCATGTCACATTGCAAAGTGGCAGCGCTGCTCACTTCACTTCTGTGCTCATTATATGAAAGGTACACAAACCAACAAGCAAGCAAACACATGCATCAATAATCGCACTCACTCATGTTCCTCTCTCTCTCTTCCTGCTCTCTTTCGCCCGTTCTTTGTCATTTATCGTGTGCGCTGCGCTCGTCTTCTTCTTCTAACACAACCCGCACACGCATCAATAATCGCACTCATTGTTCGCTTCACTCTCTTGCTTTGCTCTACTCCGCTGCCGCTGCTTCTTCTTCTTGTTTGTGCCCCTTATTTCATTCTATGCCATTATTAAAAGCATAACGCAACGACAACAATCACAACAACAACAACAACCAGCATGCTTATTAAGAATTTCTGTTTCAACTTTCTTTCACTTTCTCTATCTCTCTCTCTTTTTGTTTTGCCTTTGATTGAAAGTGTTTGCACTTAAAAATGAATTGTTGACGGTTTGCTTGGTTGGCTCATTTACTGCTTCCAATATGAATTGTTTAAATACTTTGTTTGCTTGCTTTCAGTCTTATGTCTTTCAACTACTTTCTTTCGTTCTTTACTCATGTCTTTTACACTTTTCCTTCGCTCTCTCCTTGTAATGTCTTATTACTATTTGTTTTGAGTTTACTTCATAAGTTGATTTCTCAGCCTTGAGCGCTCAATAAAGTTCTAAGTCAAATATTACTTAAAGTATATAATTTTATTAAAGATTGATCAGAACAACTGCAGATATGAAGAACTGCATAACAAGACACTATAAGAAGAAGAGATTATTCTTGTGGTATAATACAACATTTTTAAGACGTTTGACTCAAAACAAGACAACAACAAAAAGAACACAAAACCAAAACATTTAATAATATTGCAAATCATCTAAATGCGATTAACTTAAGCACAAATTGTATAAGCCACAAAACGTTGCCAATAAAATATAAATGCCACAAATGGACAGCAGAACACAGAACACAAAATGGCCAAATTCATGGTTGGCCATGATGATGATGATGATGTTATTGTTGTTGATGACGAAGATGAGGAGCGCCGCAAGTCACATACAAATGCGAGAATTCAATAGTGAAACGTGTCTAAGCCTTTTCGAGGAGGCAACAGCTAAACAAGAGCAGCGAGAGGTGAAGAAGCGCGGGGCACAAAATGTATCTTTTCAAATGAAATACAAATGAAAAGCATACAACTTTTTGATGCTTTCTTATTGCACATATTTTTTTGTTTGTTTGCGCACCTTTGTTTTTCTTTTTCTTAGCATTTCTTGTTGGATTTTTGCTGTTGTATATTTTCAAAGGGATTTATTTTATTTGCGCATTTATATTTAAATTTGTAGCACCTGTAAAACAGCATGGCAAAAGCAAAGAGAGAAACAAAGTTGATTGTCGAAGTCTAATGGCGAGACGCATAAACAAGCAGCAGCATTTAAACTGCTGAAAGTGATGGTAGACAGACAAATGGCCTCAGATAGAGTCAGGCAGACAGGCACGGATACATTTGTATTTAGATACAATTTGGCGTACACGCGCACGCTAAGCCAGCAGCTGCGTCGGCAGTCTGCGCCGTGCATGCCGCATGCCGCATGCAACACGTAATAGCAAATGAAATAAGACGCAAAGAAAATAAGCACGAAAACGAGCGAAAAGTTAAGAAACACAAATGTTAAAAATAAAATAAAAGACTGTTTAATGCGTGCATGCAATAAGGAGAACCAACTGACGATAAACTCAGTGCTTGAAAACATTTGCGTCAAAACATTTGCCACTCGAGATTAAATCGTTGTTGTGTTGGCAACAGACAAAGATGCTCTGCACGAGCCGAAGCTCAAGCAAGGCTCACCTTGTCTGTTGTTGCTGTTGTTGTTCGTGCGCCAAACGAGTTATTAAAAGGGCAAAGCAACAACATGCAGCAACAAAGCAGAAGTTGTCTCAATAGAACGGAAAAATTCAGAAAATAAACCAAAAAGAATTAAAAGGAATTGACAAAGGTTTCAGCTTTGATTTGTGTGGCATTTTTCAAAGGTATTTCATTTTATTTTATTGCGCAAAGAAGTTTGTTTTTGCTTCTCGTTAATTTCATAATAAAAGACGGAAAAAAATTGTTTGTTTTCAAAGCAAACATATTTAAAACACGTGTTTTGTTTATCTTTTAGCAAAGCAATAAAAAGATATTTTATTTTTATTACTTAAAGAGAAGAAAACATTTTCGTTGCCCGGCAGTTTTTGCTGCCACTTATGCAATGAGCTTTGGTAAGTCTTCCGCCCCCACCACCACTTGGATACCACCACGCTTGCCGCCACTTGGACCGTCGCAGTTGACAGCTCAACAAGCACTCAACGATTTCTATACAATTCGCATTTGAGTTGTTTTTGCCAACATGACGTATACTTAATACGCCGAAATTTAGCAAAATCACTCATACGTCAAGTGGCGCACATGAGGCAACATGACAAGTCGACTTGATTTTGCTTTTTGTTTCAAGTCTCAAATGAAAGCAATAAAAATAAATTCACGCACCCAAGAGATGAACAGCAAAGAGTTTTCATTGATAAATCTCATGTGCGCTGACAGGCGATCAGCGCCGAGCGGATTATTGTTAAAAGTCTCATATTCCAAGGAAAAGGGAATTTAAAAGATCAATTCAGCTTTCATTGCAAGACATTTGCTAACAGTTGGCGCAAATAAAGTGTTCAATATAATAATTTCTGAAGAAGAGTAGTGAAACGGCAAATGATGAGTGGTAAAACGAAAACAACAACTATAAGACAACATATATAGTAATGAAATTATTCAAATATATTTCAAACGATGGATTATATTAGATTTTAAGTTGGATGATTGGAATTTGGAAACAATATAGAAAAATATAATATTATGTGAATTGAAAGTGAAAGCTAGAAAGTTTTAAATACATTTTAAGCGTCTTGTCTATAAAGAGGTATCTTGACTAACCCGAGCCTTACTTGCATAAATCGTTCCACTCATGCATGCACAACAAACTTAACTCAAGAGAAAAGTGCACAAAGTGCTCTGAAAGCCACAAGCCGAAGCAGAAGTAAAGCGGCCACACATGACGTATACGCAATATTAAATTGTCGGCTGTAGTATGCCACTGAGTAGCGCAAAAACACATGCACAAGAAGATAATCAACATTAAAATTGGTTAATACACACACACACACACACTCTGAGGCCAACCACTAAAACCCAAAAAAGCGACAACTTTGGCCAATTCGAGCATCATTCCACAAGTGCTTAAGGTATTTACGAGCAGATTTTCATGCGATTTATAGCATTTTTGAGTGCTTGCAAAGACATGAGTAAGCGAAAAAAAGGACAACAACAACAACAAGTTTTATGGCGAAAGCGAACAAACAAATGAGCATAAATAAAAGAAGAGCTTAAAAAGTATTTTTATATATATTATTATATTTTTATATTTGCACAATTAATGTAATGAAATTAATTATATTTTTAATCCTTTTGCAGTTTGTTGTGTGCGACTTGTGGCGGCGCACAAAAGGCGTCTTTAATGTATTGAATTATGGCACAATGCAGCAAACGTTGCAAGACCGGCGGTGCCATGCGGAGCAACAACAACAAGAACAATAGAAAAAGCCTCAAACGGCATTGATTTACAAGCGTTTTTGCGCAACAACAACAAGAACAGCAACAACAAAAGCGAATGTCACATGTCAGACGTGTGCCAGCAGTCAAAGGATACACGCCAAGGACATTATAAGCATTGTGGCCACAAAACCGCATTATTTCATAATAAATAACAACAACAACAACAACGCGCAGAGTAAAACAAACAAGTAATAATAACAATAAAGCGACACTTAAAAAGCTGTGTCAGCATGCTGCACTTGAGGCTATTCGATGGCACGCTGGCAGCCGCTTATGCAGCCTCCTCGTCGTCCTCGGGCACAGCAAGGAACGGCAGCGAGGGCAGTGAGGGCGGCGACGCAACCACGCCCAGCGCAATGACAATGAGCGGCGACGATGTTGGTCTCGGTGTCGGTGTCACGCCATTGAATCTGACATATTTCACACCTGCGATAACACATGTGCTCTTGGCGCCAACAACAACAACAACAACAGCAATAGCAACAACAGCCGCAGCCACGCCACTAAGCACAATTAGTATGAATGCCAACGAAGTTGCCACCGCTGCGGGCATCAGCCATGAACACGCCGCCACCGCTGCAGCAGCAACAGCAGCAATGGCCGCCGACGCCGCCGCCTCGGTGGTGATGTCAGTGGCGTCGGCGTCGGCAGCGAACAGCACCAGCACACACATGGGCGAGGGCGTCGTTGCCGCTTTTCCGGGCGATGAAGATGATCTCAATTCGTTTTATTTCTATGAGGTAAGTTTTCCTCTTCTTCCTCTCATTTGTTGTTATCTATTTTTGGCTTCCGCTTAATTTATGTGTTCGATGCGAAAGCGACGCTGCGCTGAAAGGCACTCAAATGAGTGTGAAAATGCGGATTAGGTTTGTGTGATGGCTTAATTAATGGCCAAATTACTGACGACTAACGCAATAAAAAATTGATGTGCTTATAAGAATAGACGAGGCAAGAAGAGCAAGCAAGAAAGAAAGAACTGACAGCCAGAGTTGAGCAGCCGAAATTAGATTAATTACATTGTGGCCTCGTGTCATGTTGATAGCTTTGAGAGGACTTCGACTAAGTAACAACTGAACTTGATTAAATTAAATATAAGCCCAAAAAAAGTCAAAGAAGTTCTTCTTTTTGTGCGATTTTCCTAATGTTTACAAGACAGGAAGGAAGTCGAAGGCAAAATTTATAAGAAAAGTTTCTTTGCATAAATTGATACTATTTTTTTATTGGTACTTATTGATATTATACGTAAATCTTCTCATTTTAATTGACTGATTTTTTTATTTTTGTTTTTATTCAACGTTTCAACTAAATAGTGCTTAGCCATATTAAAGCCCGGTAGATGGCGCTTTAAATTTCTTTAATTTTTGAGTATAACATTTTTAAATTTTTCCAATTTTTTTTTGATAATAATTTAGTGTAAATAAGAACTTTTTCTCCACTTCGAAAAATTTTTCACAAGCAGCAAAAGAAGTTTCTTCTTCTTACGCTTCATTGAAACAAAAGTGTGAAGCTGAAAAAAACATATAAATAAATAAACCAAAATTGAGGCACTAAAACAATAAAAAAAAATTGACAACAGCTCAGCAAAATACAGAAAACCCTAATCGGCTTACGATTTATCACATTGGATAGGAAATTAGGCAACGCCTAATGCCAAACAACATGAGCGGCAATAAAAAGGACAATGAACTCTCGCAGCAATAACACACACACACACACTCAGCCATAAACATAAACAGGAAGCAATAATTCAATAACTGATAACCAACTAACAAACGAATAATCGAGCAAGAAAAATAACAAAGCAGGAAAAATGATACATTTGACAAAAATCCGAAGGAAAAATGCTGCCAATAAAAATTGTCATGCAATGCCTCGAAAATCCGCCAAACACGTGTGCGATAAACGCGTTGCTTTTAACTAAGCTAACTAACATCATCATCAACACTATCACCGATGATGACAATGTTGACACGAGCACGAGCAGAAGTCTCAAAGCAGGAAGCGAACAAGTTATAAACGCCCACTATCAGTCGCTGAGTGCCGGCAGAGCCGTGCATTGGGCCATGTAGTATTGCCTTAATAAAATTTATGTTGTGTCATTTCTTGTGCGCAAAATAATCTTAGGTTGTGTTCGACATTAGTTGGGGGCGTTGTGTTGAGCTGTTGAGGCCACCGATCGAAGCTGTTGGCACATTATGACATTTTCGTTTTCACTTTTTCTTTTATTTTTCTCATTGCTCGGCAAATAATGTTGTTAGCTCATTTTGTCGTTAGATTTGTGATACATTTACTTGCTACTTACCCACTCACTCACTCACTGATTCAAGCAGTCACTCACTCACTCACTTAGGCTTTCTTCATTAATACGTTACTCACACACACACACTTCATCTCACTCTCGCTCATGTGCTGTGCCCACAGGCATTCTTTGCTTTGCTTTAATGCCAGTGTTATTAATGCTTGCGTTATGTTGCGCTCATCTCACTTGCACAGCACTATTAAATGTCAATGACAACAAGACAACAAGAGAACAATCAAGCTGCGTTAGTTCTTCTTCTTCTTCTGCTTGTACTTGTTAGTGTCATTATTATTATTATCATCATTTTCTGCTTCTGCTTCTGTTCTGCCTCAACGACCATATGACGTGGGCAAGTGTTTGAGTCTTATGTCTTGAGCCTCTGCTATTTTGCTTAGCACGTGCCAATGAATAGAGACAACAGCTGTCGTGTGTCTCAGGCGTAGCATTAACTCAATGCCTCTCTCCCATTGCTTACTCTCTTTACAACGTACGCTCATTTGCGCTCATACATTAACCATGCTCTATGACAGTATTTTTGTTTTTTTTTCTATTACTCGTTCACTCGCACGCTTGATTACTTCTGCACTTTGTGGTTGTTGTTGTTGTTGCATATTGGCTCACGTTTCATTAAATCCTTTTGCCGCAACGACAAATGCAATCAAGTTTAGTTAAGTGAGCAAACAACAGAAACGGCACCCAAAACATTAATATTATTTACGCCTAAAATTATCTATTAATTTACGTAACTTCCATTTTAAGCCTCAGTCAACGAGGTTGTCGTTGTTGTTGCCTTTGCCTTTGCCTCTGTTGTTGGCGTTGTCGTTGTCGTCCTTCATATAAAGTGTAATTAAGTAGAAGACTTATGTAAATGTGTACGTGTTTATTTGAATTTCAAAGGCGTTGCACAAGTGCTGTGAAAATATGCAAGCAAACCAAAAAACACAGACACACACACAGTCAAAGGGCCTTCCCTCACTCACTTATAGGTAATGCTTTGGTTGAGTCAACTAAATACCGCTTACAAGCCGCTTAACGTGCTACTTTGTGTGATTGTGTGTGTCTGTCGCTCTGTCTGTCTGTCTGTCTGTGTGTGTGTGTGTGGTGGTGTTTGTGTAACGCCAAGTACGTGTTAAAGCAAATTATGTGTTGAATGCAAGTTGTTGAAAATCCTTATAAAGTAACTGAAAGCAATCCACACATATGTATGTATAAGAAGAAGAAAAAAATCAAGGGAATATTATAATAAAATATGTCCTTGAGTATGCCTTGCCTTCTTAGTGAAGTGTGTGTGTGTGTGTGTGTGTGTGTTTGTTCCTGACGTTGATTGCGGCTGACTGCGTGCTTAGCCTTGGTGCTCAGCATTTTCTCTTTTAAGCTTTATTAAAACGCTGGTTTTTGCTCAAAAGATTAATGAGTTCGTCGAAAAACACATTTTTTATTATTATTTTTTTCAAATATGAGTAAAAACCTAAAAACACAGCTGCAAATTCATCATACGCCGTGTTGTCTGACACACAATTTTGGCTGATTTTTGGTGTGTTTGTGTTTTATTATTATTAATTTTTTAAGAGTTTTTTAAGCCATTTTCTTAAAGATGCTTGAAACTTTTCACATTGATTGTCTTAAAGCAAGAGTTCAAGTGTCTGCTGTAATTAATTTGCTGTCAAAAGGGTGAATTAGGCTGGTGCTCATTATATATAATCTTCTTCAAAGACAAACATTTAAAAACACAAAAAAAAAATAAATAACATTTAAAAATATAATCCTTTTTTCGATGCAAAATAAAAAACAAAGTAATAATGTCAAAAAATTTCACTCTGATAATATTGACTAAGAAGAAAGAGTGATTTGTACACCAACACAAAATTTGAATGCTGTACCGCCGTATGTTGCGTGTTATTCTATGTAACATAGGCGTATTCATTATTGAAAATATGTTCTTGAACAAAACTTACAACACTCTTGGTTCATTTGCTTGAACGCCATAAAGATAACACAGAATCAAAGGGTCAATTTATACAACAAGACACTCTTCATTGGGGTCAAACTTTACCAGAGACGATTTGTTGTTTTACAACATTTTGGAAATCAAAGATTCTTATCTTATATTTTTTTAAGTCTTTCAGCGACTATATTTTAGTAACAAAGATTTATCTTACAGATTGTTTGACTCACTCACATAAATACTTCTCTTTACTTTCTCCAATATGTATTTTATCTTCACTCTGCTCTATACTAATACAAAAATCGGCCAATTAGGCCTCACAGTTATCCGCAAGGCAAAAGAATTTAATGATTTGGAGGCACGCGTGACAACTTACGTCAAAACGCCGCATGACAATTTCATATTTGTTATTATTACTTTTTTATGCAAAATAAACAGTCTGCTTCTTCTTATTAGAGGTCTCCTTCTTCCTCTTGCACTGCTGTTGCCATAGTTCAACGCAGATGGTCATTTATTTTTAGTTGAGTTTAAGTTGCCGTGACCAGTTGTCAATGCAGATTAAGGCAAATTATATGCGCTGTGATAACAATCGACGGCCAGAGTTGCCAACATGATGTCTGCTTAAAATAAATTGATTGTGAGAGACTAAACGAGCAAGACCTTGAGACATTTGTAACAAATAAGAGCAAAAACAAAGAAGCGAAGACTGTCAAAGATTTGAGATGGAGGCACATAAGCACAACAACAACAGCAACAGTAAGAAATGTGTGAGAAAAACAAGGACACAATTCATGGTCATTATTTTATGCGACCGTGTGCAAGTAAGCTGTGTGTGTGTGTGTGTGTGTGAGCGCGCACACGTGTGTGTTTGTTATTATCTGTGGAAAATTGCGCTGCTAAGATAAGCACAAAAAACCTTAAAAGTCACAAAAATGAGACTCAAAAAAACACATTTTGTTTCGGTGCCATGATCATATGAAGATGTCCTTTCGTCCTGCAGGCGGCAATATTGAAATTACATATATGTATACATTTTGCCAAAAATAGAAGGAAGTGCGAATTGTTGGTATTTTCATGATATGATTTTTGTTTACTGTCAGTTCAGCTTCATTTCCAAAGCGAATGTATAACAATTGATGAGAAAATTGATATTCGTCCCGCTGGCAAACTTATTCAATTTAAATAATGTCTTCTGTTTTTTTTTTTATCCCGAAATTTAGTAATTCGATGTTGTTGAGCTAAGCATGTATTAACTTATTGGATTTTGTGTATTTGACATGTGATTACATACTTCGCATGAGGTGTATAACAATTTTATATTTCTGTTAAGTAATCTGTATGAAGTTTATGGTATGAAGATGTGTCCCAAAAAAAAGAAGCTCAGGCCAACATGATTGTAATTGAAACAACATTTTTATTGTATTTTTCTCAGGCTCGAGAATTTTTCTCAGACTTTGTGATTGTCTCTCAGTGAGTTGATGAGAAAATGTCCACAATAATATATGCTCTCGTTTCATTACTCACTTATTGTAATTATTATCACTTAAGAGGAAATAATTTTCATAAAATTGAAACATAACTTAACTTTTTATGTCTGAGAAGTATTTTTATTTTCAAAGTCACTTTTGCATGTCCTCTTCCAACATCAAAAATGAGTGCTAATCAATCGCTGCTCCACTGCACTCAATTCCTGCTCGAGCCTTCTTTATATGCGTTCTACTAAAAGGCTAAAAATATCTGCAAGACATATTAATAAATCTAAAAAGTGTGTTTAACTTCCATTCCCTTTGCCAAACAAGCATTATTTTTAAAGAAAAAGGTATGTTCACAGCCGCTGGCAACTCGCAGCTGCAAAATAATGTGCTCACGTGGGTCGGTTAGTTGAATGAATTCTACGAAGCGAAAATCTCATATTTACTAACAAAAATTATTTATTTTGAAACGCTTCCGCGCTTCTCAGAAAATCGCATGGGTGAAACCGCCAAGGGCTACCCAAGACTCGCACATGCATAATGATGAACCCACGCGGGTCGTAGCAGCGCTCTGGAAAAAAAACAATTACTATCAAAAACAGGAAAAAAAAGTGAAATATTTATTTAAGAACGCTTCCGCGTTATATCACACACCAACACACCAACACATGTAAGCAAATATGTGTGCGTAGAAATAGAAAAATTTTAAAAGATTCGTTGGCAGAAGCGAAGGGTTTGTAAAACAAATCGAAAACAAGCAAGCGTAAAAATAAGGAATGCATAACAAGTTATTTGCTCAGTCACAGCGCTGAGGCTCAGGCTCAGGATCGATGGGCGGCAACTGCGCCGATGAGCGTAAGTGAAATCAGCTCAAAGCAACAACAGTCAGCGAAGCCAAACAAACAATAGAATGCGGCAGGCAAATAAACTATTTTGCTTTACTGCTTACGCATACGACACGTTTGTCGCTGACAATAGCAACAGCAACAACAACAACAGTGCATAGCAACGAAGCAAATCATGCCGTTTGAGTCTGTCGCAAGGCTTAAAGCAACAACAACAACAACAACCACACGCCAAGCAGTTTCATGTATCTGCATAATGCGTATTGAATTTGTCTGCTTGTGCGCGACTTTGATGTCTGTCCCGTGGCTGAGTGAGTGCTTTGGGACTCGTGCTAAATTCTTTGCTTCATTTTGAGGGCTGGCAAATTGCAATCCTTTTAAGCAAAAGTATTATAAAAAATGAAAATTTAAATTTTCAAATTGCTTTCAATAATGAAAATCATCTCGTTTGTAAATTTCTTAAACGGTACCAAGCAAACTCGCTTCAACTTGGCGACTGTCTGCAGTTCAATAACTTATCGCCATCCCTGCTCGTGTGAACATGATTTTTTTGTGTTGCACAACGAAAAATCACGCATCGAACGGTCACGACATTGGTGTCGCCTCAAGCGTATCATAATGTTAGACACACGCAGCCACACGCACACACACACACGCACACACGCACATATGCCGGACATGTTTGTAGTTGCAAATGGCAACGCAAGAACGCTTTTCATTGCTTTTGTGAATCATTGCAATGACCAAAAGGGTCATCAATTTCTGTTTGCCCCACCGATTTTTTTCATTTCCTATACCATTTTTTGCGCCCCCCTGTCAGTCAACAACAAATATTTGTCTACGCTGTCGTGTGTTTGCATTGCTTTGTATCTTTGACAATGTCCTTTGCGTAATTGCGACATTTCCGCGCGATATGTGCGCAAGTAACATGTTGTCTATGAAAGGATCTTCTCCATGCCCGGCAATGTTGCACTCTGCACATGCCAGCGCAACTGATTGGCTTTATTTGCACAGCTAACGTGGCCACGTTGTCACAAAAGCAACGTCATTATTATCATCACTGTTATGGTTCATTGTCATCGACTTCAACACAATCATCATCATCAGTCGACATCAACAGTCATGTTGTTGCTGTTGTGGTCGTCATTGTTGGCATCATGCTGACGAAATATTAATGCTGTCAATAACATCAACGACACACGTTGCATTGGCAATTATAAGACCAGCAACAATAACAACAACAACAACAACAGTACTCACACAAACACAATAAGACCAACAGATCAACAAGGACTACAAAAGAACATTAAAACGTCGCTTCGTGTGTTTTTAAGTGTTTTTGTATTTCTTTTTTAATGTTCTTCTCTTTTATTTGCAATTTTAAATGAGCGAATTAAGAATGTTTTAATGATGGCGGACTTAACCTTGCCTTGGTTGCCATACACGACGTATACGTAATTCTTTTTTATTTTTTCATATTTAATACTTTATTGAGTATCAATAATAATGGCATTAAATATTCGTCAAGTGTGTTAAATATAATGATTATCAATCCTTTTTTAAGCAGTTCACTTTCGGTCCTTGGAACGTGGTCTTCATATAGAGAAGTTCTTATAAAATTATCAAGCTCAATTTTTTGTGTTTGAAGAATTAAAAGAAAAATGGAAAATGCTTAAAGTTCTCTCAAATATATCACAATTTGCATCTGTTTCTGTACACTTTTCTTATAATAATTTTTCCTGTGTTTGAGCAACAAGAAATGCACAAAATTGCTTTTTAATACTTTGTGTGTCTTTATCGAAAAATGGCAAAATTTATGCAAAATGGTTTCATGTTAACCAATCGACCATTTTCTTTGCTGCTGCCTTTTCTCTTAAATAACAAGCTCATAAATTGAGCAGTCTGCCGATAGCAGTGGTGGGCTAAGGCTGCCGTATTTAAGCAAAAGGAGATAAAAAGGACCAACTAACTTGTTAACGCATATATTAAGTATTGATATCGGTGTCCTGTAGCACACAAGTATGTTGTTAAGTGGGTGGCTTGAAGAAGATTAACAGAAGATTTCAAACTAGAAAAGGTAACAAAAACACAAACCAGAAAACCAAAAAAAAGCAATCAGACAAACAGAAAAACTGTGTAAGATTTCCAGCAGCGCCATCTGGCTGTGAGTTATAAAAAAAAAAAAAATGTTCTAAATTTAATTTATGAGTTTAATTATTTTTTGAATGATTTCGTTAACTTGCATCTGATTTGCATTCCCCTCCTTATTATTTCGATTAACTTTACATTTATTTAAACACATAATTGAGCAAACCGCCCATCACTGCCTGACTCACCCTCAGCCTTGTCGGCTTTTCCCACACTTCCCTTCTTGAAATCAAAGGCCATGCATAGACACCAACATGCCCAACACCCACACTAATTTGCCCCCACTCTCACACCCAACAGCTCATTCGCATATAAACTAATTTTTCTATCAACGCCTATCGACATAATTTGATCTTGGTCGACGTTTCTCGCCCATTACCGGTGGGTTGTTCATGCACGTTTGAATTGTCACAGCGGAGTGTAATGCACACTGCTCGGCGCTGACAAGAATCGTTCGCCTCCTGCCACAACGGCTGCTCCGCCCCTGAACTAACGAGCGTTGCCTTATGCAAAATAAGTTTCTTTAAGCATTTATCGAAGAATTTTGTACGCTTGGCGCTCATTCGGTTTACGGTTTTGTTGTAAACAGAATTGATGGCTATTTTAACGCCAAACAAAGACAAACAACAAATCAGCACAAGAAAACAGACACACACACACACACACGCACACCCACACACAGGCATTGAGACACGCACGCACGCACGCACGATTGATCGATTGGCTGTTTAAGTTAAGATTAAGCATGTATTTGCTGCTTGTTTGCGTTAAGGAGGCCACTTCCGTCATGTGAGCGTTCGTGCGTGCGTTCGTGCGTGCGTGCGTGAGCATGTTCAAGTGTTCGAAATTTCATTAAAAGCGAGCGCGTTAAATTGCCAAATGAGCATATGTGTGTGAGGATATATCTCATGTCATTATAGCAAGGGCCGGATTGAACCAAAAAGCGAGCTTGTCCTCCTTTTTATTGTCACACACACACACAAGCATTAGACCCAAAGCGGAAGTTAAGTTTAATCTATGTTTTACTGCCGTCGCTGCTCCTGATTGATTGCGCATTGATAAGATGTTTGTGGCTGCTGTCGCTCTTGGTTATAATACTGTTTGCCTCTTTGGCTGCCTGCTTGTGTGAAGAACTTTGTGCTTTGCATACTTTCCGGCGCATTAACATAACAATGTGGCTTTTGTGTTGCTCAAGGCGCTCTCAAATAGAACTTATTAAATGCACGTGTGTCTTCAAGGACCTTTGATGCTGCGGTGTTGTTTTTTCATATCATTTCGGTTTTTCAAATAATTTCTCAAGAGCTGGATTCATCTCCACTCGCACGCAAAGCATTTTTTTAACTTATTATTGAAATGCTTTCTTAATTTTATTTTGTTGTATTTATTATGTAAAAGAGGTTTTTTTTATAGATTTACTGTGCTATTCTTATAAAGTTTGATTTTATAATCGTATTTTTCATGCTGTTCCTCATAGATAGAGGGTTTCTTAAAACCGCTCTTCGAAATAACTACTCAATTTGGCTTCTCAAAGACACATTTTCCAAACTTACTTCTGAAAATCGTTCCACAATTCATTTCCGTAAATCGCTTAAAAAACCGCTCCTCAGCAAAATTGTATACTTTACAAGCGTTCATCTTTTTGAACAACTCACAGATACATTCTTATACTTAAAATCAGCTTCAAGCCTTTGCAACTTTTTTCCCATTCTGCTGCAAGTCCCATGCTCAATCCTTGCCTTTTTGTTTCGTCCTTTTAATCCATGACCCTTGTGCGCTCATTTTAATTTCAAATGCTTTGCTCAAATCAATTTGGCGTGAATTTTAATTTGTCAATGCGCCAAAAGTGAAATAAACGACAATTTTATGCTTTAATTTAGCGAGAGAAATGCAGCATCATCATAGCATATTTTGGTTTAATTCTCCTCACACAAAATAAGAACACCAAAAATGGTAAATTTTCGTTAGAAAAAAATTAAGGCGAAAATATTCTATAGAAACACCGAAATATATCAAAATAAAGCAGCTAAATTTAATATCATCGACAGCTGCTGCCCGAATTTAGCGCAAATATGAGATTTCTTCAGGACATATTTTATTTTTTTGTATTAACTTTTTGTTATGTGTTCGCATTGATTTCTTTTATTTTTGACTCTGCTTACATTTGACTTTGCCTTTGCTTTTCTCTCTACTTTTTTTGTTTATTTTTTTTGTTTTTTTTTTTGCAAGTGTCTTCATGACAATTTCATTTCATTCTCAAGCAAACAAATCCCGCGCGATTTTCGGTTTAGTCAACATTGAAATTTCAACGAACTGAAATAGTAAAAATAATAAAAACGTCTTTGTCGATTTGCGGTTTGTGAGTTCGAACATTGCACACACTCTTTCTCTGTCTGTCTGTCTGACTCTTTCACTCTCTCACTGTTTAACGCGCATAGTACGTAGCGAAGTCATTCACACGTGTCGCGCTGTGGTTTTGTATCTGCGGCAATCTTGCCAAAATGTATTGAAGCTTTGCTGTAAAACAGCAAAATAAAAGAAAGCAGAAGAGCAAATAAAATTGATATCGTCTGAAAATGTTGCTGAAATCAGCAAGACAAATGAAATAAAATCATGACAATGTGTTTGGCACAAAACAAAGCAAATGCGTATCAAGTGAAATGCATGCAGAAAGTATCTATTAAGCTAAGTGAAGTGCTGCATGAGACTATTTACATGGCTCAATCAAATGTTAACCATGCAAAAGAGTTCACTTGCTCATGCATAAATTACAATATGTATTGTGGGTTTTCGCTTGTTGACTTTCAGTTGTTTGCCAAATTGCAATTTCGCTGCAATAGAAATATTAGCATTGATGCACAGAATTTGCATTTGCACAAATTACGCCAAATTTCGCGCAGCTGATGTTGTTGATTTTTCTATTGAAGTACTTCAAAATCATTCATGCATGTTTGGCGTCTAATAATAAATTCCATCAAAATGTTTCTCAGAAATTTGCGCGTGCCAAAATTTATGTTGAACTCTGCATTTTTAAGTACTTCTGCTTGTAAGTTTTTCTGCAACATTAAATCAAAATAGTTTTGGGGGAAGGGGGCGGCACGTCCATTAGCAACAACATACAAAAACTTTTCGTTATAAACCAAAACTTCAACATGCTTTGAAATGCTATTAAAGCTAAGGCAAAAAATTTCGAACTGCTTTCAATAAAAGTTGTTTAATCTGAAACAAAACTTTATGCTAAAGTAGAATGTTTTTAGCACTAAAAAAAGGGGGTATTAAGTTGAAAGTATATAAGATTAGCTTGAATGCATTTCACAGCGAATAAGCTTTGATTTAAAATTCGTACTTTACAATAATGACGACTTTTTATTTAACAGAAATTTAATAGAGTCTTAGCTACGATTCTAGTAGGCACTGTGCGGCGTGCCATATTTTGGACAGTTGTTTTTTTCTCGCACAGTTATTTTAATAGCTGATTTTTTGATCATGTTAACACTGGCTAGAAAAAGTAACCTATTACTTTTCTATTAAAATTGCTCTAGAGTTTATTTTAAAATAGCTGTCCCAATAGGCCTTTAAATCAGCTTTTACTTAAGAAACAACTAAATAACTGTAATAATTTTGCCCGAAGCACTTCTCATACTGCAAACTCGTAAAATCTTAAATCAACAAAACAAATTCGAATTAATGAACCAAAAATGAGCAAAAACAAAAACGTTGCGCAAAAACACTTCAAAATTACTACATTCAATTTCCTACAATTTTCACTTACACACAAAAAAGCCATGTTGTTTTCATCAACAAGTCTTACGCACAATTGTCATAAATATCAATCATACGCACCATAAGCGCCCTGCCACGTGTCGAAGCTCAATACACAAGCGCTTACAATGAGTGCTCATTAATACGCCAGAAATGTCGATCATTAACATTATGAAATTGTTGTTTTTATAAACAAATAATAATAATCAATAAGCACTTCAGTGCTAATTATCAGTCAGCGACTTGTCTTTGTACTTTGCCACTCATTGAATTGAACTCAAGTCAACTTGGCCGAAATTTCATCAACACAAACTGCGAAAAATGTTTACAAAAAAAAGAGAAGCTGAAGTGAAAAATGATAAATGAAAAATGAAAATAATTGGTTGCTTTATGAATGAATTTGAACTGAAGAGCGAAGTTCAAGCATGAGTTTCTTGGCCTTGCTTATTGCCAAATGTTTTGCTTTGCCTTCGCCTTTTTTCTTCGATTCTTCCTTTGGTTTAACCTTTTCTATGAATCTCTGTCTATTGCTATGGCTGTCTGTCTGTTTTCGCTCGCTCGCTCTCTCTCACTTTCTAAGGCTAATGGCAATTAAAATGTATGCAAAAAATATAAGAAAATGTTGTTAATGGCTCGGCCGCATTTTGATGAGGTGCAAAAAGGTTTACTTGGGGTCAATTAAACTGCCTTCATTGCTTTGTGCAGTTTGTGCGTTGAACTGATAATTCTCAAGTGAGCTTGTTTTTTTCACTTTGCTTTGCTTTGCTTTGTATGTAAATTAATGGGTATATGCCAGAAACAACAAATGTATATAAAAGGGACCTTTGTTGGTTGTTGTCTATTTTGAGGCAGTCATCTATGCTGTTATTGTTGTTGTTATTATCTTTGCTGCGGCGCCAATCTTCAATTGTGCACTCAATTTTCAATGTTGCATAAAAACGTCTGAAAGGACACGCACACAAAACGATAATAAAGCAGTCAAGTGCGTAATGAACAAAAACAGCCAAAAAAGAATAGAACTTTTCACTTTTGTTCTGTACAATCAAGCAAGTACAAAGATGCACATCGCTTTTCTGTGAAATTGTATTTTTATTCTCGGCCATGTCATAGCGACACTCAACAAAATCTGTAAGCAAACCTGTTGGCCAAGATATGCTTTTATTAGTCAAAAGTTGTAAAAATCAAGCTTGATTTCAATGAAATTTTTATGAAACCGACATTTGTCTATGAATTTTAGCTAAGAAGCCTCAAATTTTTTTAAGATTTTTTAAATAAAAATAGTAAAATTATGAAGAGATCTGTGATGAGAAGTACTCAGAGTCATATTTATAAGGAACCTCTTGCTGACACCAGAAGATCTCACAGCCATTTAGCGAGCAAGTGTTTCTTAAATGAGACATCTCTCTCTCTCATTCTCTCAACTTTGCAATTTGTGCAGAGATCATGTGTGGGATATAAACTTGAAAAGTTGGCTGCCAAATTCTCAATGTTCGTTTTCGGCATTTACATATATATAATTAAATTACATAAACACAATTCTTTCAATTGTCATGCCTCCAAAAATGAATTTCCTTAAGCATGCATTTCAAGCATGACCTTTTCTCTCAGTGTGCCATGCAGACATGAATGAATATCAAGCAATCATGAGGTTCTGCCAGCCTGTTGGACTGACTGGCTGACTGTCCGTTTGTCTGACTGACTCAACTACAAAAATAGTTGTTCATAAAGAAAAACTAAAGCAAAAAAACAACAAACCGAAATAAAAGATAGTGAAGCATTCACATGAGTACAAAGTAAGTCATTCATGCAAGTTATTTGCATTTTGAGTTGCCTCGCTCACACACACACGCACACACATGCACCTTGAGCCTTGCTTTGTTTGCTTGCGTACATTAATGTTTGCGATAACGTGTGTCCGCATGCATGTGTGGGTGTGGCTGTGTGTGTTTGTGTAAGAGCATTTATATGTCTGTGCGAAATGAGTGAAGTGTTATGGCATTTAATTTGCAACCCAAAAAACCAAAACAAACTTTATTTAATATATTACACAGAAACACTTACATATGTAAATGGTTGCGCATATATTGAGCGCACACTCACACACACACATGCCGAATTACTTTTTGTTTATGCTGTAGGAGAATTTTTTAATTAAATTTCAAATATGGCAAAGTGGTTTAGACAACCAACTAACTAACTTACTAATTGTTAGTCTTGTGTTATGCTTTGTGTGCTAATATTTTTATATAAGCTTACACTTCGTCGAACATTCGCTTATTTCTCTGACGTAAGCAATTCGAAAGTGATTATTCATTCAGCCGTAATAAATGCTTATACCATAAACCATATAAATAAAATTCTTTGTAAAACGAAAGCTTCGTAATAAAGCTAAAACGTAAGCAACTGAAACGTAATGTCAAAATCATAAAGGAAATGTTTTCGCTTACGCACTTTCTGCCTTTATAATTGTTACCTACGCATCAATAACAAGTTACAGAAGAATTACAACAATGCCAAACACTTATGATTGATATGCATTGTTGTTGATTTCATTGTGTTTGCACTTCGGCAACGTTCGCTTCGTTTGACTTGCGCTCGTGCAAGTATTCGGCTTGCTTGGCTTATGAATGCGTTTGCAAGCAAAACAAAAAAAAAAACAAAACAATGAAGCAAAGGAAGAATGTAAACACAAATAAAAACACGAATAGCAAACAATTAGTCTTTGTGCTCGCACATGTGCTTTGTACATGAGTGAGAACATTTTTTCTTTTATTGCGTCTTTTTCTTTCTTTTATTCGATTTGAATTGCTGTTATTCGATTTCATGTGTCTGACTTTATTTGCCTTTGCATATTAGTTACGCATTTAAAAGCAGGGATTGTTTGCGATCTTTTGTATTTTCTTTGTCATGAATAGCACTATGACTTTGTTGTGCAGCCTTATTCAGAAGGAAAGAAGATATTTGGGACCACTAAGACGACTGGGCTATTCAAATTCGTGGTAGATATTGGAAAAAATATAATTTTTAAATTTGTGCGTGGAGAGCATTAAATCTTCATGAAAATGGAAGTAAGCATTTTCCATATTTTTTGTATTTATTTTTCTAATTTTCATTTTGATTTTTCCTTATTTTTTGTATCTTCATTCATGTCATAGAAAATGTGCCCACAAGCAAACAAACAGTATAGCTGCCTGTGTATGCGTGTCTGTGTGTATGTGTATGGGTGTGCGTGTGCCGTGTCGTCACATCATTTGTTGATTTATTGTAATTCAATTTTGATGCTGCCACGCTGAGCGAATTTATTTTATTGCCTTTAAATGAAGTTTATTGTGTAATTTTAAATAATTTTCAATGTTCTTCGCTGTCAAACAATGAATTATTGACAGACATTACTTAAATTGTTGCTTTGTACTTAACTTGTCACTTGGTTAGATGAAGGTCAGTCTATATTTTGCAACAAAAATTTATTGAGAAAAAGAAATGTTTGTCTTATGTTTGTTTTTCTTTAATTTAACCTTTTGCCTTTGGCTTATTTTGAATATTTTTTTGGGACCATTAAACAAATTGAAAATATATTTTTTTATTATTTTTCTAATATTTATTAATTTTGCATATTATTTCGCATATTTTCAAAAATCTTCAAATTAAAATTTAAAAAAACAAAAAGTCATATTTAAATTTGCATGAATCCACGTACAAAAAGAAACTTGCAAAACAACACTTTGCGGCACTTGAAAATGTTACATAAATCAACTCAAAAGATGCAACTGAAGTGATAGAAAGTCGCCTACGAAAAACTTTCTCTTGTCGCTAACAAACCAAACGTGTTCAAAACACTTGAAGGAAAACACTCAAAACTCACTTGAAAATACGCCAAAAGTGCAATTTACTTTCGCACTCATCTTTACCGCAAACTGTAAATTGTATCTTTTTTCACATTTTTTTGCACACTTAAACTTGTTTTGTTTTTCTTATTTGAAGTGAGTTGGCGGCAAGGAAGCGGAAATGTTGTGCTTGTCGTCTGTGAATGTTTGTGTCTTTATTTGTGTTTGTGTGCTCACCTTTGCAGGCAGCGCGTTGACTTTGCGTCTTTCTGTGTGTGTGTGTGTGTGTGAGTGTGTGTCATCATTAAAGTACGCAATTCATTAACTTATTTTACGCTGAATGATAACTGTTGTCTTTACTGTCGTTTTATGACTCGAAAGTGAGATTCATTTATAAGAAAAAAAACCGAAATAAAATTAAGTAAGAAAAATACGTGAAAAATGATAAAAAAAAGAGCATGCAATTCATGCACAATGCTGCATCACGACTGAGGCATGCCTTTGCCTATAAAGGAAATAAAAAAAAATAAAAAAAAAAATCAAGCAAGTAAAAAAATCGTAAAAAAATGGTAAATTATGCAAATGTGAAACGGCCTCGGGGACAAAGAAAATGTCAATAATGCTCTTGATGATGATAATGATGTCGGTGATGACGATAAACGAAATGAGTCTGTAGATAATTATGCGCAAAAAAATAAAGATTGACAGTAAAAGAATAAAACAAAAGTAGGCAAGAAAGGCAGCCTTGTTTCGGCTGGGCAAGTTACAAAAAATGTTGCTACATAGTCAAATGAAATGTGCAACAATAAAACTTTTAAGATGCAAACATTTCACAAGGATAACGCAAGTAATGAGTAAATACATTGGCGACAAGGCATAAAGCAATAAAGACAACGGCAACGACGACGACAACAAGAGCAAACGTAAGATAAGATGCGTCGAGTCGAATCGAGACGAGTCGAAAGACATTGAAGTATATAAGATAAATAACGGAGCAGCTCAGCGCAGAACAGAGCAGCGCAGCAGCTAAGCTAAGCAAGCGTTAAAAGTAGGTCAGTCGACGTACGCGATGCGACGCAACGCAATGCGATGAGATGAGATGAGATAGCAAGATGTGAACGAGAAAACTGTAGAAGTGAGTTCAGTTCAGTTAAGTTGGGAGACGCTCAAAAGTATGCAATGCAATGACGAAGCATTAAATAAAATTAAAATAATTTAAATTTTATAGTTGCGAAATAGCTTAGCGTTTTAGTGCAGACGATGCGCATTATTGTTTTTGTTGTTATTGGTATTGTTGTTGTTCTTGTTGTTGTTGTGCACATTAAATGACTTGAAGTTCAAGAAATTCAAGTAAGCAAAATTAGACTCAAATGAAAGCAATGATGACTTCGTGCTTCTTTAGTTGTGTTTGTCGTTGTTGTCGTTGTTGTTGTTCTTATTGAGTATGACATGTTGTCGCATGGAGGGGAACATGAAATTTAAATTAAATTGATTTCGAACAGAAGCTTTACTCAAAGTAATAAAAAGTTTTGCTGTGAAATATGATATCGCTGAGGCATTTTTATTGTCTACGCGAATCAGAGTCGCAACGGATTTGAAAAAGCAAAGTTTCCAACTGCAAAAGTGTCAGCAAAAAAGAACTTTAAGTGTAAAACAAACTTTAAAAGGGCAAACCAACCTTCAAGAACTAATGAATCATCTATTAATTAAGCACGTTGAATAAAGTGGGCGATTTTCTTCAAAATTTCATTACACATCCATCAATGCTGGAAGGATGCAAATTTATGGATAAATAACTCTTTCCATTGAGGGTTATACCTTCACAAATATGAATGGGCTGCAATCAAAAGGTTGAATGTTATTTTCCAAGAACAAATTAAAACCTAAAAATGAAATCACACGAAGGAACTTCAATCAGCGATGAACTTTGATGAAAGGCAAGTCCATCGTTCACTTAAAAGGCTAACTGAGTAACTAGGAAAAGTATACAAAAACTTAGCGAGAATTTTCAAATTTCAAACATGAAAAACTTCAAACAAATGAACACAAAAAAAGTCAAACAAATTCCATCGAAATAAAAAGAAACGACGACTTCCGTTGCTATTTTGTATCTCAAATGTGCGAAGCAAAATTCTGCGAATTTCAAGTGAATGCGCTATGAACAAGTGCAGGAAACATTATATTACATCAAAAGTTTGCTATTTTGTGCAAAGAGCAAAAATAACTAAAACAAAATCATATTTTAGCACTAAAAAAACAAGCAAATTGAATCAAGTTCAGCGAAAATGCGAAAATGTGAAAATGCCACATCAAAGCGAAGGAAATGTGAAAAACAAAAACAACAACAAAAACAAAACACAAAAAATGAACACAGAAGCAAATTAATTTTCTCTTTTTTCGCTGTTAACGCATAATTTTCGCGCAAGTGATGGCATCTCTGTGCATGCCTGTGTGTGTGTGACATTGATGCCGTGCTGTTGCCTGCACTGACAGACGGACGGGCAGACAGACACTTAACACATTCATTATCGTGCATATAACCATGGGAAACTCAAATGTGCATAAATATATTTTAGCGCATGACTAAAATAAATGCAAGCAAAAGCAACAATAACAAAACCAACAATAACTTTGAAGGAAACAACACTTAAGGCAGAATAACAACTATTTCAACTATCGCTTTCTCGCTCCCACTCGCTCACTTTGTTGCGCTTGCAGTTGCTCTTTCATCGTCTTTAATAAGTATTTTTAACTGCACTAACAATAAAAGAAACAATAACAAGACTCACAAGAGGCAACAAACCGTCACACGTGCTCGTTCAACCACTTTGACATGTCTTCCTCACTGACACACCTATTTCGCCCACTCTTGCAGCGGGCGCAAAAGCACAACCGCATTGACAACAAACACGTGTACACCGCACGCACCAACGCTTCCTTTTACTACTTCCCTACACCTCCCTCTCCCTCACCATATCTCTCTCCTTCTTTCGGTTCGCTCGCCTGCCATGTCACGCATGCTTTCTTTTATAATAATCAACTGCCAACCAACAAATCGTTCATTTACAGCTGCTTGACTGCTGCCGCTGCTGCAACATGTTGTGCCTGCAACGTGCGCTTGCAACCATTTTCACACTTTATTATGGCCTTCCACGCCACTTGCCCGCCCATCATCGAACGCGCTCATTACTTGCAAACAACGCATTTTTCTCACAAATGTATATATTTATACATACATGTGTGTGTGTGTGTGTGTGTGTGTGTAATTGTTGCCATTGCTTAAACGCGTTAATAGCGAAACGTTGTAAATGTTGCACATGAATTGTTGCAAGTGTCGCCGTCGACGTGCCACATTACATTGGCCGCAACGTGCTCATGTGTCTCGCATTCAACGCCGCATTGCATGCGTTCATGCGTGCGTGTCACGATGCGTGAGCCTGCGTGCGTGCTCATGTGTGTGCTGAGTGCTTTCCACAATGCAATGTTGCTTTTCCACATGTCATCATCATCATCATCATCATTTCTGCGCTTATGATTTTTGCTTTCAACAAAACAATTTCAAACTATTTTCTTCGAAATTCATATTTCTGCGGTTAAGTTGCAATTCCCAGAAGCGTAAACCACGAGAAGCAACAAACACGCCATGACATTTTGAAGAGTCTCAAGTATTTCTTTAAGTCAAATTTTATGCTCTGAAAAATGCACTTTTGTTGGAAAACAAACAAGGGAAAACGTGTGCAACAAAAACAAACTCAGCAACCAACTAAAGACATCAGTTGACAGTGAATAACAAACAATACTTAAGGTTCTTTCAAAAGATTGTAATAAGGCATCGTCTATTACTTTAAAAACGTCAATTGCTGTATGTGCTTATATTGATACCTTGCACATGGGAGAATTCAATATATTGCATGTTTGAATTTTGAGATTATTTAAGGAAATGTTGGTTTTTCCATCATTTAAGCTTTGAGTAAACTACAATATAAGCAACATTAAAGTATCTGATTTTTTATTTCAAATGATTAACACTTTGATTCCTTTATAACTTTGTACACTGCAAAAAAACAAGTTGCTATCCGGCTTACAATTTATTCAAGCATCAACGTGAAGCTTTAATCTTGTTTAGCGCGCACAGTTTTCTTAATTTAATTCACACTTCAAGTAAATCCGTACAGTTAATTAAACTGCAACGCCAAAGATTTCTTTTTACTACTATTTTATACTCCTTTCTTGGCGTCGTAAGTACAAGTAAGTAAAACTTAAAGCGCTGCAGGAAAAAAGGACACTTTGAGTCTATAAAGCAACGAACTTGAATAATCTTTTTTGTGGAATCTCTTCACGACTTTTAGCGCTTGTACATTATACTTTCCCTCTTTTGCTAAGCTGAATTACTATTTTTGCTGTCAAGCGCTCTTTTTGCAGACTGACTCGACGACAAACGCCAACACAATTTTGTCATTTAATAAAATCAAAATCTTGAAAAAAAGTCCAAAACAGATGTCGACCGAAAGCTGAAATGTTTTACTGACTGTCGGACATTTGCAACAACAGCAACAACAACACACACACACACACAACAAGCGCACAACATTAGCTTTGTATATATGTATAAACACACATTTATAAGCAAACCATGGCGACCACTTTTTATTTCGTCCTTGCTCTGTCGCTTCTTTCTGTGTTTTTTCGTGTCGTCTTGTTGTTGTTGTTGCTGTTGCTGTTGCTACTAAACAACAACTTCCGGCTTCACTTGAGTTGTCTTTTGCTCAGCTTCTTTGCTTGTTTATTTAATACCGGAAACATGTAACCTGTCAGTGTTCTCTCCGAGCAAGAAGTCTTAAAATGAGACAATCTTAAAAGAATTAGTAAAATGACAACTACAACAACAATTTACCGAGCTACAACAATAAAATTACAACTAAAACGGGTCATTGATGGCACACACACACACACACACATACACACAACCAACAAGCCAAGTTGTCGAAACTGTTTCCGTCTTCAAGTTGCATTTCCGTTGGTCATCTTCAATGGCAACAACAACAACAACCATCACTGCTTTATCATTTCCTTTAAGTCATACTGCCTCACTCTAACACTTCGCTTTGCTAGTTTTGTGTGCGTGTGTGTGTGTCCTTTGACAAGTGGCAGTTGTGGAATTTTAAATTAAGAAAAAGTTTATTTTCTTTTACGTTCAACTTATTTGTTTTGCTTATTCTTGCACATGTATTTGTGTGTGTATTTTCCTACTCCACCTCCGCTCATTGCTGTGCTCTGCTGCTTGCTTACTTACATTTCTTGCTATTCATGCCAAAATCGCAATTTTCATTTTAGTTTGTCTCATTCCAAGTGATTTCGTTTTGTTTCGTTTCATTTTATTGTATTTGGTTTGCTTTACGAACGTTGGCTTGCTTTTGCCCTTGTCCTGACAGCGGTAGCCATGCGTCTAAGGACATTTGCCATGCTTGTAATTGTATTAAATTTATACATGCATACATATATCGTATACATTTGTGTGCTGCTCTGGCATTAATTTTTTACAACCATTTAAGCTCAACATTAGTCAACAAACACGCACAAATACATGTTCGTTCGCTTAATAAAATTAGTCTGTGAACTTTTCGCTTTTAATACATGCTGCTTGCTTTCATGTGTCTGTCTGTCTGTCTGTCTGTCTATCTGTCTGTCAATCAGTCAGCTAGTCAATCATTAAGTCAGACTTCAACTGTCATGTCTTCAAACAAAACTATTTTTATATTTACGCTTTATCAGCTGCCTTCATGTCAAACATTTTAAGCTAAAGTTCTTCCTCCCTCGCCATGCCCCTCACTCTTTCATGCTTGTTGTTACATTTGTCTTTGCAACTATTTTCGTTATCCTTTTTGTTAGTAAGTTTGCTAACTTTTGCCGTTTTTTTTTGTTTTGGTTTGCCAAACTAGTTTTGCCAACATGTTAAAACTTTTGCCTACAAGTATGCAACATTTTCCAGTTTTTCCCCATTTTTGGGTTTTGGCTTTTAAGCTTGTCGCTTTGGCGCTCTGTCGTTGCTGTTGCTGCTTAAAGTGCAACTTTCTAATGATGACAACGATTAAAGCGCATTGCATGATAAAAAGTTTCTGACTTGCAATGAACTTCACTTCAATATGCTTTTGTTGCACAAAGCATTGCGGCTTTGACAAACTTTGCGCAATAACAAAAACAAAAAAATACTATCGAAAATTAAATACATAAAGTTGAAATTCGCGCCCACAGCTTCCTTCATAACGCTTATCAATTTGAGAAGCGAGACGTCAAAGTTTGACACAAGTATTTCACTTCGATTTGCTGGAATTCCTCGTCAACCAAAATCATTGCATACTTTACGGCAACTTGCAGAGCTGTTATGCTGATAGCGCACTCACGAGTATCAAACTTGCGCCACGCTCACTCATGATAATTGCTAATTAGTGCCAGTGCGCCTCGAACCATGTGCTAAATATGCAAATGCACAAGCCAATGAATTTATGCCAACGCCTTCGGTTAGTAATTTCATGGCCTTGAGGTTCAAACGGACACACCCCTTTTGGTATGCTTTTCTATTTGCTATTGGCGCACATAACAATAATTCGTGTCCGTCAGTCCATCTGTCTGTCTGTCTGTCTGTCTGAATGTCTCATACTATGACCGCTCTGAAAGTATTTATACAAATTCCGTTTGCATAGTTTTCGGCGCGTGTCTGTATTTATTGTTAACAAGTTGGCCAACATTGCTTTTCATGGCCGACATTTCTGTGGCAATTTCTTGAGATTTATGTGCTTTTCGCCTTTGGCCAAAAAAAGAAGTTACAAATTTAATACTCGTAAATTTATACATTTTAAAGACATTTTTCAATGCTCACTTTAATTACAAATATAAAATTTTATTCTCTTTTTTTAATTTACGATTTATGTGCGGCACACTTGATTTATGTCCTTTGTACTAAATTTATGGCATTGTTGGTCATTAGAGGTTCGTTTTCTGCATATTTATTGTAGTAATTTAAAAGTTATAGTTTCGGTTTTGCATTGAAATTTTATGAAATTGATTTGATTTGGCTAAGAAAAAAAATTCCGGAAGAATGTCTCTCTTATTATATAATTCTAAAGTTGTTTTTGCAAATCTCTCAAACTCTTCTAAATATCTTCTAGATAGTCTTTTTCGGTTCTATCTCATATCTTTATCTTCCTAAGTTATTTGTTTACTTGTTTTCATTTGCTTCACCAATTTTATAATGTTATTTTATTTATTGCAACATGGTTCCGACCTTGACTATTTGTCTATGTTTTCTACGCAGTTGCCACAAAAAGTTGCACTTAATTGTTAGCTGACATTTGATTAAGTCTTAAGCAGACCGCAAGGCCACACAAGGCCAAAAGCTGTAATTTAACAGAAATAACAAAAGGCCATAATTATTACGAGGCTTGTACACATAATGTGCAGCAAAAAGCCTAAAAGTCGGCTTCCGAGTGAATAAAAATTGAAAGAAGCAACATCCAAGGGCCAAGCAAAACTTTGTACAAAGTTAAAGTAACCATAAACCGTTATTAAAAACCAATTGCACTTGAGCATGGCTGGAAATCAGAATTTATGCAGCTCCGTGGCGGCTTTAGTGTTATCAAGTGGCTGTGTGTGTGTGTGTGTTTGTACAGAGAGTTAAGCAAGTGCAAGAATGCAAAGAAAGACAGACAGTGGCAGATGTGCGCGCCACCTGTTGCCGCATAGACGGCATTGCGTTAGCTGCGGCAAAAGCCAAGGATACACGCCACACAAACAACACGCTGAAGCAGCAACATGACAACAATGAAGCAACAACAACAATGCCAATTTAATAGCCACCGTGCTCACGCACACAGACACGCACTCACAGACACAGACACAGGCACTCACGTAGATAGACTTAAACAAGCGCTTGAGTGGCGGTGGTTATGACAGTTAAGTGTACTTTGGTTTTTATGGCTTGGTGACTCGAGAGTGACGCCAACAACAAAGGCAATGCAATAAAATTAAACACGGCATGGCGCTAAAAATAGACTTGCAACGAACAACAACACAAGCAACATCATGTGCATGATAGCTTTAAATGCTTTTATTTTTTTTTATGAATTAAACGATGGATTATTTGCTTTACTGAATTCTTCAAGTCTTTATGCTCTTCAGAAGAAATTATCCATTCTTCATTTGCTACAGATCCTTTTTAGCATTAAACAAGCATTGCATTTTCATAGCTTTTAAGCAATAAAGTTCCTTTATATTAAAATGCTTAAAATTATTTGAAATATCTTCAAAGTAGTCAACCTCATATGAAAAAGTATTAAAAAATTGCCATTGCAACAACAGAGCCTGAAGCGACTTGAGCGCATTTTTTTAATTTTGCTACATTTTCAACGCTTTTTTTCATGTCAGACGCAATTTGCCATCCATATAAGAGTGACGTGCATAAAAATAACGCGCAGTCATTAAACGCAGCGACACATAAAAAATCACCCAAAAAAGTATGCAACACAAAATTGCAAACAAGCGGAAAGAAAATTTTGTAACAAAGCAATTTAAAATGCATTTTTAATATGTGCAACGAAATTACAACGAAATAAATTTTGTTAAAACGCAAAAATGGGGAATAAAAAAAAAAAACCAACATGTAATAAAAGCAAATGTGAAATTCATTTTCATTTTCAGTGTTTATGTTGCAAGAGCAGTAAAATGAAAAATATAAATAAAAAAAATATAAAATAGAGAAGAATATAAAGAAAAATTGCCAACACACACAAATAAAATTAAAGTGCATATATTTTAAGCGTGGAAAGAAAACATAAAAACAAAATAGATGAGAAAAAAGAAAAATGGCGTTTATTCTTGCCAACTAAAGTCATTAATACTGATTATATCGCACTCATATCTCTTATCTTATACTGTGTTTGTGCGTTTGGGTGCGCTAAGTCAAGTCAAATAAAATAAAATTAAAATTACGTATACGCCACGCATAAAACAAAACTGTAAGCGCGCTAAGCAAAAGTTCATTGACCGTAAAAGCTCAAAATTTATTAAATGTGACACTAACTTTTTATTAACATGGTACATAGTGGCCTTCACACTGTCACCCTGTAGCTACTACACACCACTGCACTTCAACTATAAGCATATTGTGCGTATTACATCAAATACCCACGCACTCACACACACACACATAAAACTTACAGGAATATGAGTTCTTTTGTTAGAATTATATTGCCTCGGCACATGATCTATTATTTGTGCAGGCATTTGGGTCAAGCAGAAGTCATCCATCATGTTTTATGCTCTATGCTTGTTGACGCTCACACACACACACACACACACAGACACATACACAAGCACATGCAGCCTCCGTGAGGCGCGCTCATTTGTTCTGGCGTTGAGTTTTATTAACCACTTAGGCAAAGCCACAAAATGATAAATGTTTCTGTGTATGTGTGCAAATCAAAGAAATGGAAAAGAGAAAAAAATAAATAAGTAAAAGAAATAACAGAAAAACGCCTCAAAAATGACCACAAAATGTCACGAAAAGTGAAAATGTGTAAAACAAAACAACAAAAATAAAACGAAAGCACGAAAAAATGATTGAAAAAATCTGCTTAAATCCTCTAATGGTCGACACCTTCTACGTCAGCTGGATTAAATCATTGATTCTGCTGTGTGACACTGTTGACGCAAATTGAAATTAATAAATGCGCCAACTTGCCCTCTGCTGATGTTCACTGTCTGTTTACACACACACACATATTTTCTTCCCTCCTTTTTGCATTTTTTTCGTGGTTTATGGCATGTTGATAATGCTTGTAATGTTATTGCTGTCGTTGCTGTTGCTGATGTTAATGATGAAGAGTGCTCTGACATTTGATGGCCACTTAAGTACGACTCATTGAATTTTGGGTCAGACAGCATGAAATTTGCTAATTTTGTGTGAAGTTATTTTGTTATTTATTGGCACATTAACATTTCAATCGGTTTGTTAAGGAAGTAATTAAGCTCCAAACCAATCGATCAACCCATATTAACAAAATAAGAAAACAAAAATGCTACGTGTTGATTGAAGGTGATTGAAAGGTTTGCTGTATGACAAGATTAAAAATAATTGTTAACAAATTTGTACAAATGAGACCCAAAGGCATATTTTGTGTGTTTTGTTCGTTGAAGTCCATGTCGAAAGTATTTCGAGTAAATTAATATTAATATATCTTATGTATCAAGGGATTACGCTTAACATACAACAGTGCATTATTAAAGTTGATTTTATCTTACGTTTTGATTGAATCATTTTCAATCAACTTTTACATGAAAATAGTTGGCAAGTCATTGAATATTGTTTTACACTAAGTAACAAGCATAAATATTAAAACAGATTAATATTAAAACACTTTGATTTGCTTGAAATACGCAGCTTAGATTTAAAAAAAGTGTAGCATACTTCAATGATCATTTCTATACAAATTTATGTTACAATACATTTTAGCGCTGAGAACGACAAAATTTGTTGATTTATTACAATATTCTATAAAATGTTGTTAAAATTATTGTTTAAAATTATGTTTCACATATTAAAGGCCATAAAATACATTTAAAAGTTGAGCAAATGTCAAACAACTTTGCTTAACCGCAACTTTTTATATGCTTTGACATTAATCAAATTTAATTCAAATTCTAACATGCTGACAGTTTTTAATTCATATTAACACTTGCGACAGACACTTTCTAAACATAACCACAGAAATTAAAGTCATTAAGTGACATATTAAATACGAAGCACGTGCGAGCTCAGCAACATTTGTAGAATTTGCACAAACATGGCACTCAAACCAAAACGCTTCAATTAACACACACAAAACACGGGAAAAACGTGCGCAGACAAAAAAACAAAGGAGCAAAGAAAAAAAAGACTCGAAAATAAATTTAAAAGTCATTTGTGGCGTGTAAATGTTTTTCTTTATGAATATGCCTTTTCTGAAATTATTACGCCAGCAAAAACAAGTGTAGAAAAAACATTTAGCAGAAGTTGTTAAACATTTGTGAACAAGCAAAGTTTTTGTTTTATTTGCTTTACACGTGTTTTTTTTTTGGGGTTTTGAGCAATTTCAAAAAGCACGTAGAAAATTTAAATTTCAACCAAAAACTTTGTAAAAAGTGATGAGTGAAAGTGAAAAATGTTAAGCTACAAAAATGTTGAATGAAAATCCAACATGGAGACGCCTAAAAGCAGACAAAGAAGCACAAATAAATGACAAAAATTTTGGTTTACTTTCTTTTTTTTATAAATATATATTTAGAGAAAACCAACGTCAGACAACCACAAACGAGCAAACATTTCATGTCATTTGTACGAAAAAAAAATAATACGAAAAATTGCCAAACAAAAAAAAAACCAAGGAAAAATTTCGTCTACAAGCGTCGTTAATAAAAAATGCTAAAGTAGAAGAAGAAAGCAGAAGCGAAATGAAAAACTACGTTTAAATAAATGACGACAGTAGGCAACACATTTCATTCTGAGCGACTCATAAAAATAAAACGTCCTTGCCAAACTGTCCTAAAAAACACAAGTGTGCAAAAAGTAGTAACATGCGCCAAATAACAAGAGGACATGAAAAAAAAAAGGAAACCAAGAGAGCAGGAGAGCGAAAGAGGATAAATTCATTTAAACACTCGTTTACCATTCCACGTGCTAATATCTCCACAATCTGTAGCAACAACCTCAGTCGTTCGTTCCGACGACTAAGTGACGCTGCCACGCATAGTTGCCAAACAGTCCAACAGTCCAAAATCGCTGCCGCTGTATGCTGCGTGCGTGCGTGTGTGCGTCTCCTTTCCTGTGTACTTCAGTCCTGTCCTGTCCTGCTATGTTGCTAGTTGACGATTTAACTGATTTATGCGGCAATTTACGGCAACATGATGAACTGCTGTGCGCTACTTTTCATAAACGAGCAGTGGGAGTAAGTGCGAAGGCACGCGACTTTTGATGCATGTGTTTAAGGCAAATACACATGCGTCTAAAGTCCTTTAAATAGCCGCGCCTACTTTTTTCTTTTTTCATTTTGTTGAAGGACGTCTGGTGGTGTTTGTGTCTTCGTATCTAATTTTATCTTTTATATCGCTTTTATTACTTAGCACAAATTTTAGGCGCCTCGGGGTGTCTGTTACGTGCATATATATTTATTCACAGTGCTCCATTTCACAGTGCCCTACGGTGCATTTGATAGGGTACTGTGGCAGTCAGTGTTGGCTGGGGTTGGGTTGGCTGACGTGCCGAGACTTTTCAATTGCTCTTTCTTAATTTTATTATTACAAATTTAAGGTCTTGCTGTGCTAAAGTATTACATTTTTGTAGTTGAGTCAAAGTGTTTGTTGTTTTTGTCAAAGATTAATTGCGTTGTGCAGAACTCATTAGAAAGAAATTCAACTGCAGTCATTCTTTAGAAAAGTACAGAAATGTTATAAAGTTATTATTCTACTTTGTTGTGTTAAACTATCTAAACAAACATCTTCTAATTCAGCCAATTAGGTATCTTATTGATTAGCTCTAGACCTATCTAACCACATATCATATACAATTTATCTATATATAAATAAATATAACTGCCTGAATATTCAATATTCCATCCTCGCCTTATACACAATTTCACCATCGTTTCTACAGCCATAACATCATATCACTGAAGAATACAATCACACATTCCACTTTTATAATGACGATCTTCAAATCTATATACCAACTCTTGAGCAATTTTATGAGATCCTAAGACTTATTTACCTTTTTTATTATTTATCTTTAATTTGATATATTTAACATCTTTTCAAAGTTTGTTTTTATCCTGCAGCGCTTAAGCCATGCTCAAACTCTTTCTGAACGGAAATAAACTTAAATCTCTAGTCTATTTTCTTGTTATCTTTCTTCATTTTCTTCATTTGGTTAGCACATTATCGTTATAATTTCACCCGAAGGCATATGTCTGGCACAAACCTATCACTTTTCATTTCGGCTTTCAAGTTAAATTAGATCTTTCAAGCGTTGTTTCCTGTCATCACAAAGTTTACTGCAACCATAACTCCTTAGCATTGTCTCCAAGTCTTCTACCGTTTCCACTATTCATCATGTTTAGTGTTGTTGTAGTTGACTTTGGCAATGCGGTTTTTTTTCCATTGTTGGCGTTGCTATTGTTGCTGTTGTTTGTCTTGCTGAAGAATCAACTTCCGTTGACACATCCTGCCTGACAGTGTTTGTCGACGTTTGACTTTGTCTAACTCTCTGTCGGCCTGTCTGTCTGTCTGTCTACCTTGTGCTCAGACTACACACGTGCGTACGCACGCCTTTCATCTCACTTTGTCTTGATTATAAGAATTGAATTTTATTTTTTCACTCTTTTGCTTTTAGCAAAAAAAGCGCGTCTGCCAAGAAATATGAATAAGTTGTGCGACAATGTCGTCGTCGACGCATAGACTTTTCCCAACGTAATAGAGTACGTTTTTTTATTTAATTTTATTTCCGCTTTGACATTTTGTTAACGCTTTTATTGCATTAGCAGGTAAAACGCCCACGCCTTGTCTGCCTTTCATGTACTTATATAAATACTTTATGTTTATTGCGCACCCACACACATCGAGTCATATTGACAATGTTCGCGTTGTTCATTTGGCATGTGCCATGACAAAAGATAAAATGTATAAATACTTTTGCATTGCAGTAAAATACAATAAGCACAATAAATATTTACGCCTCAAAAAATATATAATATCTAATTGAAATGTTTTGTCTTTTTTCGTTGCCTTTGTTTTCATGTCACAGGCCGAACAATTCACGGTGCTTTGGATACTCTTCACGGTTATCGTTCTGGGCAATTCGGCTGTGCTGTTTGTGATGTTTATTAATAAAAATCGAAAATCACGCATGAACTACTTTATCAAACAGCTGGCTTTGGCAGGTGAGTGTCCACATGTGTGTGTGCCTGTATATGAGTTAAGAGGCAAAAGGGTTGAGCTGATGAGATACTTCGACGGTATGATGCCGTTGAAATCACAAACACTCGACTTCTCATGCTTTTTCATATATTCACTGTCATGCAGTCACTTCCATTCACACACATATCACACACACACACACATGTCTTTATTTATTGCACTCCTACTTATACAATGTTCGCGTTATTGACTTCATTCAAGCGTGCAATCATACTCACATCATATTATTGTATCTCTCACGTTCTTTAACACTTCTCGTCTCGTCTCGCCACTGCAGATCTCTGCGTTGGTCTGCTCAATGTGCTAACGGATATTATTTGGCGCATTACGATATCTTGGCGTGCTGGCAATATTGCCTGTAAGGTCATACGTTTCTCACAGGTGTGCGTCACATATTCATCGACATATGTGCTGGTGGCCATGAGCATTGATAGATACGATGCGATAACGCATCCAATGAACTTCTCAAAGTCGTGTAAGTTTTTTACGTCACTAACGAAATGAACTTTTTATAAAGTTTAATTGCAAAATGTTTGGATTTTATTTCATTTCTCTTTTTTTCCAATCTTCTGCTTTTTCCAACCAACGCCCAATAGGGAAACGTGCACGTCACTTAGTCGCTGGCGCTTGGATAACATCAGCGCTCTTCTCTTTGCCCATACTTGTGCTCTATGAAGAGAAATTGATACAGGGTCAAACGCAATGTTGGATTGAATTGGGCTCACCGATGGCCTGGCAAATTTATATGAGTCTCGTCTCGGCAACGCTCTTTGCTATACCAGCGCTCATCATTTCCGCGTGCTATGCCATCATTGTGAAGACAATTTGGGCGAAAGGCTCGATCTTTGTGCCTACAGAACGACCGGGCTTTGGTAATCCGCCAACGCGACGTGCCAGCTCAAGGGGCATAATACCACGCGCAAAAGTCAAAACCGTTAAAATGACATTTACGATTGTCATAGTTTTCATATTATGTTGGTCGCCGTACATTATCTTCGATTTACTGCAAGTCTTTGGCCAAATACCGCAGACACAAACAAACATTGCGATTGCGACCTTCATACAGAGCTTGGCGCCACTGAATTCGGCCGCGAATCCGCTCATTTATTGTCTCTTCTCATCGCAGGTGTTTCGCACATTGAGGTGAGTAAATGAGAAATTATGTATGTACATATATTGTGCTCGTTGTTGTCGTTATAAGCATCAAATTATATTGTCTAATGTCTTGCATAAAATTTGTATATGCCTATTTTGTTATATGTTATATAGGATGGGTCATTAAGGCTGCTTCGGTCTAAGCGACTACACGTGTTCGTAGGAACATGTGTAGCAGCGTTACAAAACAACTATGCCATAAAGTATTATGTATTTATCATAAGGGTGATCGGTTTATTTCCCTTTACCCAGTTGACTTAAGCACACACAGTATAGCAGAACACATACACTCAAACTCAAACTCTCAAACTAATATAAGGTTATTGACACGCTTTTTGTATACCGACGCTTAGGTCAGTTTATGTATGATATTTTATCACAATGACATTATTAATAAAATGCAATAAATTTCTTTAACTCATTCACACAGTCGCTTTCCACCATTCAAATGGTTCACTTGTTGTTGCAAATCGTATCGGAATAACTCAACACAAAACCGCTGTCACACCGTCGGCCGACGTCTGCACAATAGCTGCGATTCAATGCGCACATTGACCACATCGCTGACCGTGTCACGACGCTCGAACAAAGCAACGGCGCGTGTTGTCATCTGCGAGCGTCCGAAGGCGGCGCCCGCCATGTCCGAAGTATGATAGCTGGCGCACACAACGCGCAAACGTTCATCGTTTCTAGTCTACGGGCCGACTTCCTTTAGCGATGCTGAGTACTTGTAAGGCCACCCTATTCGTACATCCTTATGCTGTGGAATATGCATTAATGGCGGCACCGAGTGCGTCACAAAAACACGGCTCACTTCGACAATAATATATTGGCGAAATAAGCGCCTCAACATGGCATATTGGTTGAAAATTACCAAAACAAAAAAAAACACAAACAAAATTAAGCTTAATTAAGAAAAAAATCACACAAAAAAAATGTAATTGCATAATTTTCATTTTCCGCTCGATTCCAAAATAAGGCTTGAACGCTTTTAAGTTGTAAAGTGAAACTATAATTAATTGCTATTTGCACTTCTCTACTCTTCTTTCTGAGACTGATGTTAACTCTTAACTCGTATCTCCATTGTAAAATAGTACGACTACTTTTAGCTAAACTTAAAACTAAACCTAATTGAAATGTTTTATTAAGATTTTAAAGCGTTTTAAGCATTTACATAAGGCAGCTATGATAAACTTATTACCGTTAGGCTTTTAAAATACAGTTATGGCATTAAATTACAGTTACAGAATTAAATAATAAATATTTTATTGCATGTTAATTGAGTTTCATATGAAAAAAGCTGCTGAAAAGTACACTACATCTAACTAATAGTCAAGTTTTAAAAATAATAGTCTACTTTTGGGCTAGTTTTAATAAAATAACTTAAATGAGTGAGCTATCGATGTATTCCAAGCCAATTTTAGCGTTTCAGGCGAATTTAAGCATTTTGGCTATAAAATAATCACAAAAAAAAAAAGAAACATAAAAATATCAAAGCCCATAAAACAAATATGCCATCAATATAATAAAATATAAAATTTCTATTATCATTAACACATTTCGTAAGCATCATTGCCACTTTGTTAAACAACAAATAAAAACAACAATAAAATAACCACATAAAAATATGCTTATTACAAATAACTTATGAAGCGTGAAATAATTTATACATAAAACAAATGCTAATTTCATTTAATTATTCCAATGCGAAAAATTGTTGTGAAACTTGTCCAAAATAAACCAAAATTATGCTATGAACATATAATTAAAATAACATGTATTACGAGCAAACGAACAATTTTTAGTCAATTTAATTTAAGCATAAACATTAAAGTATTTATTGCCGAAAATAATTGTATGTCGTTAATAAATAAGATACATGATATGTCAAAAATGATTAAATGAAATACAATAAAAGCCAAAAAATGAGTGATTTCTCTGATTTCTTTTACTAACAAAAACAAACACGGAAGCAAGGATATGGTATTGAGCACAAGGCTATGCGAGAGTCGAGTAAAATGAATTGGTTTATTGCCGCTTTGTTAATTGTGCAGTAATTTTATGCGTTATGTTTTATATTTAGAAAGCAAATAAAAGACAACGCAAATGGCATAATTGAATGAGCAAATGTTGGCGTTAAAACAATAAGAAACGTGCAAGCAGAGAGCATGAAGATGAGCAGACACAAGTAATGACAAAAAAATACATAAAAGCCACAAAAGCCACAAGACAAACATGAAGATTGAGCGCAGACTTTGACGTCAATTTGTCAAAAGACAAAAAATGCAAGACAAGCAAAAACAAAGCATAAGTCAAGACAGACAAAGCAATATCATTTGCGTTACGTAAACAGCCTGCGGTGTCAAATAACATATGTAGACATTTAGTCAAAGGATCCTCATGTTGCCATATATACGCACATGTATATTGAATTAAGACAAACTCGCTTTGCGACTGCGAGCAAAAAATAAATACAAACAATGTTTAAGACATAAAGGATATGCTGAAATCTTAAAGTACGAAAACGCGCATTGAAGCTGAAAAACATATTTTAATCCACTTAAATGGCAAAAGCGCCCACTCAACCACATTTATTCTGACGCGGCAAGCCAATGTCGACGCGACTTTAAGCCAGCAAGCAATGAAGTAGTGGAAGTAAGTGAAGAAACAGTCGTTAGAGTAAAGGAAAACATTAAGTGCGGCATTCAGATTGGCAGTCTGCGAAAAAGGACACGAATTAGATTATGACTCAAGGATGTGGCGAGGTGTTGTAGCAGCTGCGCGTGCCGCCTGAAAAATGAAATGAAAGCAAAACAAAAAATAAATAAAAATATTACGCAGACAACGACGACATCGACGACGACGACGACGACGACGACTGGCGTTGATGATGATGTTGGCAGCGGCGGCAGGGGAGTGACGGTTAACCACAAGCAGATAATGAACTTAATGAAGTTTGTGCACTTGTTATCCTTTTGCGCTGAAATGTTTGCGTAAAATGCTTACTTATGAAAAGCATAAATCTTTTGATAATACCACAAGGCCTCAGATAATTTCTTTAAATTCTGACTTGGTTTATTTTTCAAGATTTTTCTTTTTTTATTATTATTTCTGCTCTACTCACCGCTTAGTTAGAAACCAGCAAATGCACAGTAGCGTGACGCATATTAATGAAGTCCCACAGCCGCTCAAAAGCAGTAGACGTCAGCACATTAAAGTCAGTGAGGATTCATTAGACTGAGACAGAAATAAAATACAAGAAAAAAAGTGAAAAAAAATGGTAGAAAAAAATAATGAAAATCCCAGCATGGCGCATTGCGTCTGTGGCTTGCTTTCAATCAACTTGTTCAACTTTTGCACATTTTCCACGTTTATTTTTTCCTCCTTTTTTTTTGTTGGGAGTACCAAGCAACAACACTCAATTGAAAGGCCATTAGTATGTCGCAAGTGACAATGGCAACATTTCATTTGGCACACTTTCATCATTAAATGCAGCGAAAAGTTGCTAAAGTTTTCTCTTCTCTTGGTCGACTGCAATCTCGCATCAAGTTTCGTTTCAGTTGATAAATGTTTGTGTGTTGCAAGTGTTTTGTGCAATTCATCTTGGTTTGGTTTTCTTGGTTTTAAGTTATTTGCGAAAGTAAGTACGTTTTACTTGACACCGCAATGCGTGCGTTTATCTAATGAATCCAATAAAACAAAACAAACGGAAATGTTGCACTCACAAAATTATTCAGACTCAACGGAAAGTGTATTTGTTTAAAATTATGTAAAAACATTAAAACCGTTTTCTTTCGTTTTTTTTCCAACGCTGTTTACTCCTATGTTTTCTGCATACACAACTGAACATGAGCCGGTTAATGTCAGACTTTTATACAGAACTTAAACATTTCCAAAGACAGTGTGCAAATGTTTCATGAAGAGACTTCAAATTACATTCTATGGGTATATGACCTCTCACATAAAGAATACACATGCGGTTCATGCAAATCTTCTTCTCATCAGGAAGAATAATTATTGAATCCCATCCCAATGAGCACAAACAATCTAGTAGTTTCTTATAATCAAATATATCAAAATTTCAAAATTATAAATAAAAATCCTTTTATTGAAAAGCAAAAACAAATTATAAACAAAATTCACATGAGTAAGCAGTGCGTTCTTTTTGAATTGAAACCTTTTCTGATAACGCATCACATTATTTTATATCATTGAAACGTTTTACCAAATTTTAAAGAAAACAACTCTTTCAACACAAAAAGAAAAAAAAATAAAACAACAAAATTCTCAATTGACAAATCATTAGACATTAATTGGCAATGTATCCGAATTTTTGTTTCTCAAAGACCAATCATGAGAATTTACTAAGAATGAAGACGCAACAATGTCTCAAAGATGCAAAAATGTGCAATTGCAAGGAAGCCACATGCACAAAGATGGCCTCAAGGAAACCGAAGAATATAAAGCGTCAGGAAGGCGGCTCAATACTGCGTGATAGATGTGCCGCAAAGAGATCGAGCAAAACATCGCACACGACTTTCAGATCGAATTCACCATCGGAGACTACAAAACCGTCAGTGACATTTCAGCTCCAGGATCGACTCAAAAAATGTAACTGCGGACGAAACTGTAATGAGCCGGCGCAAAACTGTGAACGTGAATGGGAACGTGAGCGTGAGCTCGACCGGGATCGCGATCGAGAATATGATCGGAAGCGTGTAAGACAGCGCCAGCAAAAATATGACTTTGAACGTAATCGTGAGTGTGAACGAAATCACAAATCAGATGCTAATTTCGAGCATGCCAATGAACGTGGTTCGCAGCGGGAGCACTCAATGCAATCCAGCGAATGCGACAAGAATGAAGAAATGCGTACTGATGATGCCTTCGATTTGAATAAACAATTGCAAGACTCTTGTGCGGGTTTTTTGAATATTATTCATGATAATGTGTTGGAAACTGTGCAGGTTTGTTATAAAAGAGTTTCTTGCATTGAGCAACAATAGTATGTTGCATCTCTTGAATATCTCTTGAAGTGAAGAAATGTGTGTTAATGCTTGAGAGAAAAGTTTGTGAGCATTTTATGAGTGTTGTCGGCTTGAGTGATACTTTAGAACTTATTTCTTAATCTGCGCTCATATTAAAGCTCTTTCCGTATACTTCCAGAGCACTGTTGAAAGAATGCTCGTCAAGTATTATGAACAAACTATGCTCAAAATTGAGACGCTGACAATGCAAGTAGAGGGCAATGCATCACTATTAAATAAAGCATATCTTGATCTGCTCGAGAGTGAGTAAATCACGTGGCTTAATTTTTTAATTTAATTGAAATTTCGTAACACATTTAACAGAAATCATGGAACAAAATGAGAATAGCGCTAATCAATTTAAATTTGTCGCACAGATGCTCATTGATCAACAGCAACAACAAATGAATTCACAGAACTTTTATCAACACCGTGGTGCAGATTATAAAAATGGCTATCAAGCGAATGCACAGCGTGAGACCAGTGTCGATGCGAGTGCCATGACTTCAACAGCAGATGGCCAACAACAGCAACCACCATCGGAGCAACAAGAGACACAAGCGATGCGAGAATCGGAGCAGTTAAAATCAATGGAACAACAAGCAAGAGACCAACAGCAACAGCAACAATACCACGCACAAGCTGAACAACGTACAAGTTTGCCACCAACACTGCCACCAATGGCATACCAACATCATAATTTATTCTATCCAGACAAATCCACGCCCATGTCCTACTTAGACATGGCTTATCAAAATTACCTCCTGTGGCAAAATACAAATATGTGCACTCGTAATCCCAGCTCTTGTAATTGCAATTGTCAGCCAAAGATGCATAACAGTAAAAAATCGTCCTCCTTGTGTCAGCGTACAAAATTCGATGCCATGACAGCGTCTGCAGCAAGGTCATGTCGACGTTTGGCCAAGGGCTTCAGCAGTCCCAGTCTGCCCAGTATTTTCCAGACCAAAGTGAAACTGCGCACCAAAGCGGCACCATGTGCCGTGGCCGCCGCGCATTGCATGCCCAGTCTCACTAAGCTGTCGGCCCAGCATTTCCACATGTCGCAGCAGAATGACTTGCGCTGCAACAGTTGCACAAATGCGATTGGCATGCGCAAAACGATTAGCATGAAAACGAATCCCAGCGTGAATTCAAGTATCTTCACTCAAAGTACCACGCACATTTGAGCAGTGACAAAGTCAGTGAGATAGTGCAGCTACACATGTATTGTGTGCATTTATTGTGTGAAGTTATAACGCACAATTTTCGCATAGAATACATGTGTGGCTTGTTGCTTGCTTCAGGCTTCTTTTATGTGTGTTGACATCTTCATATTTTTAGACATTCAATTTAAAAATCAAATGAGTATTCAAAAATCCTTTGTGTCAGTTTGTACGTTGAAGTCCATAAAAATATGCACTGATATAATAAATTCTTTTATTTTCAAGGACTATTATAAAATATATAAATGAATAACGATTATAAGTACTTTTCATTTAAAAACAATAACATTTTTATACGCCTTTTTTAATCGGAGTTCTCATCGACTTTCGACCTTTGAAGTACGTTTTCCTCAAAATCTCTTTTTAGCTCACTTAGCTCTACGCTCTGGTATTGGCGCTTTTTCTTCAGATAATGTTGAATGCACGGTGCAAGCAGATTCTCGTCGACTTGCGTAACATCATTACAACCATAAATGAAAGTAGCCAGATTGGAGAAGACAATATTCATGCCTGCGCCAAGCATTGTATAACACAAAAATGATATATGCGTTATTGAAGACCCTTGCTTCGGCTCACTGTAATAAGTAAAGTTATTTAGCTCATAAATAGTTATTTGTCGTTTTTTGAAATGTGTGTTTTACTTACTATTCCGCGGTTGAGTTGGAATAACGTGTCATGTCAAACTCATAGTCGCATTGCTCAACCGAAACTGGTAGCTTTGGATGTCTAAATGAGCCGGTAGCATTTTCTACTTGTGCACTAACAGCGATGTAAGTCATAATGAGCACAGAGAAAATACTGCCTGTCAAAACGCTCTAAAACGGAATAAACATTAAAACTGATCAGGAATAAATTAAAGTTTATGCAATACCTTCTCATTGATCCAAGGCATTAGCATGCCTACTGTAAAAATGCCCAACATTGGACCGTAGACAATTGACTGCAATGATGCCGACAGCTGCAGCATCATGCCCAATTTCTCCACGACAAAGACCAAAGCGATCGAACTCAAGCCAAACACGACAACCACCGTACGCATAATCAAAGCCGTCGAACGCTCCGACAACGGTCGCTTCACATGCGGCCTAACAAAATCCTCCAGTATGACCGCAGACAATGAGTTTAGCAATGTGGAAAGTGAGCTAAGCGCTGCGCTGAAAACGCCCGAAACAAAGAGACCCGGCAAACCGGGAAAAGCGCCAAGCACCTGCATGACCAAAAGTGGCACCAATTGATCGCGTCGCTTAGCCAACTGCATGGAGGAGAACGCTGAATGAATCAGTAAAGCTGCCTACACACTCAATGCTACTCACGCCCGTTGACATCGGATCACAATCGATGTACGTCGCATAACACACAAGTCCCACATAGACGCAACCCAAGTAGAGCAACACAAGGCCAATGGAAAACGTATAAATTGTTTGCTTGATATGCTCAATTGAGGGCAATGACATGAAGCGTTGTACGGTCGGTTGATTGATTGATGTGCTTTGCAGTTTAAAAAACGTGCCTCCGACAAAAACAGAGAGAACACTCATACGCACCGTGGGATCCAAAGTTAAGCTGTATCATTTTGAAAAAGGTTGCTTTTTGATACATATTGTCAAAGAAAACAAAAGTACTTACTCTGGGAAGTTTAAGCGGCCACCTTGCTTATTAAGTCGCCATACTTCACTGACGCCACCCAAATCCATGGTGCCTTTGACCATGAGCACAATAAGCGAACCATACATGATGAAACTTTGTATGACATCAGTCCAAACGACACCTTTAATCCCACCCTGACATGTATAACTGAAGAGTGATATATATGGACTTGATAAGTTCAGATCATAATACTCACGACTGTTGTATAAAACGTGCAGATCACAATGACCAGGGGCGTCACGGTGTGTATGCCAATGCCGCTAACTGCAAAACGATGAAAATTTAAAATAGAAGATATCATTTAATGTGATACACACCTTGGTTGAAGGTCAATGCAGGTACATAAACAGCAATTGGCAGCCAAATTATCTATTTGAGATTTTGAATAAATAAGAGGCATGTCCTTTTAATTATATTGCTTACCGCTTTACAAACAAACAACGCTGCGCCAAATATTCGCATACGACGACTAAAACGACGTTCGAAGTACTGCAATTAAAACAAAGAAACATAAACTTATATTATTGTCTAATATGTGCCAATTTAATTGATTGCAAGTAACATTTTTATAATTTGGAGATGAATTTAATAATAATAAAATAACAATTCACACAATGAACAAATATTTTTAAGTAAAACAAACAACAATTATAATAACTAAAAATTATATAAAAAGTACTTAAAGAAGTAAATAATACAAAATCTGTTACTTTTGTTTAATTTTGAAAAATATTTTTATTAAAAATGCAACTAAAAACAATTTGACTATTAAATTCATTGACACATGGATAATTATCTAAATATATTAGTTGGCGGCACAATTAATTTATATTTCCCTCCATTAGCCTGGATCGGCTTCATGTCGTTGTCGTCACCAGTTCCATCAATCAGCTCCCACTTGAACTTCACTGTTAGGACATTAAAATGTAATATTTACAATGATTATGAGCGTGCGGCCGTGAACTAAAGCTATGAAGGAGACAGCACAGTAAACGGACTGAAAATAAAACTGCATGGTGGTTTCAATTTGTCCTGCAAGATATTTTATTTTTGGCAACATGATTTTTTCAAAAGTCTTTCACAAGCTCCTTACGCTCTCATACACAGTAAAGATCACGGACAGGCATCATTGATAAAATATAATATATAATTGATCATCTATACACATTATTTAACTTTAAATTAGACTTTCAAATAATAATTTTTGTTGCTGCCGTAGACTGAAATTGTAAGTTCTAAAGATTACTATCAGCTTCATTAGATTTGTGGTCATGGTCACATTTGTCTGTGAATTCCTTTACAAGTGTTTCCGGTTTCAACTTTTCAAGTTTTTCTTCAGTAGCCACTTTGCTATAATTTGGATGCCAATAGCTACGCACACATGGTGCCAATAATTCCGGTGCAACATCGAGTGGATTTTGTCTGCCAAAGTAAAGGGAGGCCAGCAAAGAGCAAACAATAGTTCCAACAGAGCCAATCAATGCATACCAGAGAAAAGAAATATGATGTAAGCTTTTCGTTGATGTTGCTCTAAAATAATTTAATTAAAAACAAAAAGCAAATGTAAAGATCCCCTAAAAAATTTAAAAAATTTAAATAAAGTATACTCATGCATTGTGCTGTTAGTTGGCAACTCAAAATCATAGGTACAACCATCAGTGGAAATCGGCTTAATATCAAACTGCAACTCGCCAGTAGCCAAGGCAACTTGTGCACGCAACACAATGTAACTGGTCAAAGTAGATGCTACAGAGATGCCAACAAGTAAGCTCTGAAAGAATTTTGCTTTGAAATAAAAATCTACAATCAAATTATACTATTTAAAAACACACATTTGTATTCACAAATGGCAGCAACATGCCCACGGCGAAGGCACCCAAGAGTGGTCCACAAGTTATGGACGAAATAGAGGCAGACAATTGCATTACCATGCCTAAATGTTCGACAACATGTACGCCAAGCATGGAGAATAAACCAAAAATAAGTACTATGCCACGCATCACATAAGCTGTCTGACGTTCGGTAAGCGGTTGCTTGCGGAATACTTCAACAAAATCCGTGAGCACAACAGCCGACAATGAATTAAGTACTGTTGAGAGTGTGCTGAGCGCTGCACTAAAAACCCCGGCAACGAAGAAACCTACAACGCCTGGGTATATGCTACCGTTTTGCATTACATAAAGTGGTATGACTTGATCTTTGGCCCGAGCGAGCTAAAAAATGCAAAAAACAGATAAAAGTATTTATATTAGTAAAATACTTTATACATATGTTGTATTTTGTATGATTTACTTGTCCAAGAAATTTTCTTATAAACTTACTCCCGTCGTTATGGGATCACAATCGTAATACTCTGCAAAAGCTAAGAGACCCAGATAGATGCACATTGCCATCACGAATAGAAAACCACATAAACTCCAAATAAGCGATTTCTTAACTGATTTCATATCGGGTAATGTAAGAAAACGTTGAACAGCCGTCTGATTAATACAATTCGCTTGCAGTTTGAAGGCAGCGCCACCGATGAGGACAGCAAAAATGCCCATGCGTACCGTAGGATCAAAAGTCATCCTGAATAATGAGACAATAAAGCTCTTACTTTGTTTCAATCAAACTAATTTGTACCAAACTTACTCAGGTACCACCAAACGATCTGAGGCCATATTACGCTCCCAAACAACACCTAGACCACCAACATCGATTGTTCCTTTAATGATAACCCACAGCATCGACCCAACCATAACGATACCCTGTATAACATCCGTCCAAATGACACCCTTAATCCCACCCTGGATTGAAGAAGCATTCATTATATGTTTTGCAACACTGGATAACAAATTTTACTTACTATAGTTGTGTAGACCACACAAATAATGCACACCACCGGAACGATGATATGAACATTGATGCCACTAACTAAAAATGATTCCAAATTAGAGGAATACTACTTAGGCTATAATACAAGTATACCTTGATTGAAGGTCAACGAGGGCACATAAATACCAATTGGCATCCAGAATGTCTGCAGTGTGAAAAGTATGTTTGCAATAATAAAACATTTCAATACGAAGATATATACTCACCTCCATAAAAATGAATAGAAATGAGCCGAAAATCCGAATACGTCGATCGAAACGACGCTCAAAGTACTAAAAAAATATTAATCAAACAGGTTAAAATTTTAAAAATATAATAATTCTTATTATATAATTTTGAACTATTAACTGAACTCAAGAAGAGATAATTTAAGTGAACAACACCAGACAGAGACAAAATAAAACAACAAGTTCATGATATTTGGTCACAAGCTCATCTATTCTTAATAATATTCATAAAAAGATTTGTTTGTTACTACTATTTGTCCAAAAATACATAAACATAAATATTGGTTACATATAAATTATTTAATATAAATAAGGACACTTGTTTTTAATGATCACTGATAACTTGATTTCGCCTTCATTCCTTTACATTACTATTGCCGTTAATCAGTTCCAACTTCAGATTTTCAGGTTTCTCTTCGGTTGCAACTTTGCTGTAGTTCGGGTGCCAATAGCTACGCACACATTCTGCCAGAAGCTCTGGCGCAACGTCCAGAGGATCTTGTTTGCCATAGTAGAGCGTTGCGAGCAGTGAGCAAAGAATCGTGCCAGCAGAGCCAATAAATGTATACCAAAGGAAAGAAATGTGATGCAAGCTCTTTGTTGTCGGCTCTCTAAAATAAGCAATAATGATGATTAATCACTTACTCAAGAAACAATTAAGTCTGATATAGCATCATACTCATGCATCGTGCTGTTGGCTGGTAACTCAAAGTCGTAGGTGCAACCCTCAACTGACACCGGTTTGCTGGGGAATGTCATGTCGCCAGTAGCCAAGGCAACTTGTGCACGCACCACAATGTAACTGGTGAAAGCGGAAGCCACAGAGATGCCCGTAAGTAAGCTCTAAAAGCAGTTTATTATGGAATGATGTTTAACAGATATATTAGAGCGTAGTACGTACTTTGGTATTCACGAATGGCAGCAACATGCCCACGGAGAAGGCACCCAGAAGTGGTCCACAAGTTATGGCTGCCACAGAGGCGGACAATTGCATAACCATGCCCAAATGTTGGACAACATGTACGCCGAGCATTGAGATCAAGCCAAAGAACACCACAACTCCACGCATTATATAAGCCGTTTGACGTTCCGTAAGCGGTTGCTTGCGGGATACCTCAACAAAGTCCTTGAGGACAACAGCTGACAATGAATTAAGCACTGTTGAGAGTGTGCTGAGCGCTGCACTAAAAACTCCGGCAACGAAGAGACCTACAACGCCAGGATAAACACTTGCGTTTTGCATAACGTAAAGAGGTATAACTTGATCCTTTGCACGTGCAAGCTGAAACGAGATTTGGTTATAAAAGTGCATTAATAACAAATTTTCAAACAAAATTATCTGCCACAACATGAGCATTTTATTTCAAAAAAAAATAAAACTCTTTCCTATTAATAACTTACTCCGGTCGTTATGGGATCACAATCGTAGTATTCAGCAAACGCCAAAAGTCCAATATACACGCACATAGCCATTACGAAGAGGAAACCCAACATACTGAAGATAAGCGACTTCTTAACTGATTTCATGTCGGGCAGTGTAAGGAAACGTTGCACGATTGATTGATTAATACAATTCGCCTGCAGCTTGAAAGCAGCACCACCAATGAAGACAGCAAAAACGCCCATGCGTACCGTAGGATCAAAAGTCATACTAAAATATCAACATTATTACATTGCTTAATGCAATTCACGTTTTTCAAACTTACTCAGGTGCTACCAAACGATCTGAGGCCATATTGCGGTCCCAAATAACGCCTAAGCCACCAATATCGATAGTTCCTTTAATGATGACCAAAAGCATGGATCCCACCATAACGATACCTTGTATGACATCCGTCCAAACGACGCCCTTAATGCCACCCTAACGATGAAAAGGTTAATCCATGTTTGACTGTAAGACTCTCTATCAAATATTAACTTACAATGGTTGTATAGGCCGTACAAATGATGCAAACCACAGGCACGATGACATGGACGTTTATGCCACTTACTTGAAAATGGTGTGTAATTAGTAAAGAAAAGAATGTCATGAATGTATTTAATGATTTACCTTGATTGAAAGTCAGCGCGGGCACATATATACCAATTGGCATCCAGAGTGTCTACAATAAATATTATATATAAAATACAAGTTGAGAAAAAAGAAATATGTTCTACAAAGTATTACTTACCGCACTGGCGACGAAGAGTAGTGAACCAAAAATCCGTATGCGTCGATCGAAACGACGTTCAAAATACTAAAATAAATTGAAGGAGAAGCTAGGACATTAACAATGGCGTATTTACAATGAGAATGAGCAAATGACATGAGTTGATTTATGAATATGAGTGACCACCACCGAACAGCGACAAAATAAAACCAAGTGTTGCTTTACTGTCTATTAAAGCAAATTTATTCTTTAATATTTTTATCAACGTTAAGATTTTCTAAGGCAGTTGCCGTTGCAGATGACGACAACTCCTTGTGTTGAAAAAGTTCCTCCATGTCGACAACTTGATAATTTTTCTTGGGCAAAAACCGACGCATACAAGGTGTGATTAGTGCTGGATCTAGTTCTTCAAGATTTGTGCATCCAAATACCAGACTTGACAAGGAAGCTGTAACGACACAAATACCAAAGCCCAAACTGGCATACCAAAGAAAAGATAAATGATAAATATTGCGTTCCTCAGCAATATTGGGCCTGTGGCGTTAATAAAGAATCTAAAATACACTTTACATTTATAAGAGTCATTATATTGTTACCTATAATTTTGCATTTGCAAAAGAGTGCTGTTATCAAATGTATACGTGCAGCCCTCAACAGAGACTGGCAACTTCGGATAACGTATCTCACCATTCATTTTAGCCAACTGTGCATGAGCACAAATCCAGCCCATGGTAAGAAAGGACACCAAGCTGCCGAAAATGGCGCTCTAAGTTTTAGAAAGTTAAAATTGTAAAAAAGAAAAACGATAATCCTTTGACAATGCAACAAACCTTGCCATTTATCCAAGGCAAGCATACGCCCATTGTATAGACACCCAATAATGGCCCCATTGTAACGGCACCTGTCATCGATGCTAGCTCCAAAACCATGCCCAATTTTGCGACGACAACGACGAGTCCAATACAGCCGAGACCAAAGAATATCACAATTGAACGTAAAATTATTGCTGTACTTCGTTCGGAGAGCTTGCGCTTTATAAAGGGATTGATCATGTCCTGTGAGATGACACAAGCCAACGAATTTAGGCCGGTTGAAAGCGAACTCAAGGCGGCGCTGAAGACGCCGGCCACAAAAAGACCTGGCAAGCCCGGATAGGAGCCAAGAGTGCGCATCATGAGCAGCGAAGGCAATTGATCGCTAGCACGTGCAAGCTTTTGGAATAATACCTCTTAATTCAAATTGTTTTAAACTCAGATTTGTTCGGAAATTACCTTTGTGGTCAATGGATCACAATCATAGAATGTTGCGTAACTCACAAGACCAACATAAGCGCAGCAAAGCAACAGAAATGTAAGTAATATTGTAAAAAGGAGCATGGCCTGGCGTGCGTTCTTGTAACTTGGCAGTGATAAATACCGTTGTATAGAAATCTGATTAACCGCAGATGATTGTATCTTATGCAAAGTGCCGCCAATCAGCACTGAAGCCATAGACAAACGTACCGTGGGATCCCAAGTATAACTAAAACATTTTGCTTAACATTTCAAAATCATTTCAACATTCAAAGTACTCACGCGGGCGCATTCAAGCGTCCACCGTCGGCATTACGTTGCCAAACGACGTCAATGCCGCCAACGTCCATGGTACCCTTAATGCAAACCGCTAATATTGAACCGTACATGACAAAACTCTGTATAACATCCGTCCAAATGACCGCCTTCAAGCCGCCCAGACATGTGTAGAATGTGCAAATGACGCAGACAATGGGCGTAATAACATGTATGCCAATGCCGGTTACTGAAATATTTGTATACGATTATTTTAGTACAATTATAATTACTCAAGTTCGTCGCATGTACCTTGATTGAATGTTATGGCAGGCACGTAAATGGCTACCGGCAACCATAGTACCTTTGTAGTACAAGAAATAATATTATTTGCATTAAAAAAAAATTAGTTGCATAACTAAAGGCGCAAATGTAAAATCATTAGCTACGTTTCAACAATTTCACTTACCATGCCTATAATAAATAGTACCGCGCCAAAAGAGCGTATGCCTCGTCCGAAGCGCATTTCAAAATACTGAGAGAATATTATTATTGGTTTGTTTGTACTCAATTAACAATTTACAAAAGACTAAAAGAGAATACTACATTTTGATTTGTACAATTAAATATACACTAGGTTCAATGCCAAGTCAAATTAGTTTCGTCTACTGTGCAAAAGTTAGTGACAAATGTCTTAAGAAGTGAAAGCGAAAAACAAAAAGGTACAATTAAAAAATATTTAAATTAAAATTAAATCAAAAACAGCTTTATTGCAATTACAGCGAAAGGCGAAAAATTCTAGAAAATTCAAAACGAAAAATATTAAGAAATCAACAAAGGCAATAATTCAAGCCTTGATCTGCTGCGGCTTCTCTTCGTTGTTGGCGTTGAGGCCAAGCACGACAGTTTGTTCATCGGTTTGTACGCTTGAATATTCACTGGAATCAGTCTTTATCCAACGTCGAATGCAAGGCGAAAATAGTTCAATATTCATTTTACTTACATCATTGCGACCAAAGACAAAAGTCGAGAGATAAGCAATGAAAATGGAAAGTAAAACGCCGACAATCGTATAAAGAGCGAAGGACATATGATAGATGTGCTGTAAAAAGGTCCGACTACTGTGAAATAAAATAGAAGGTAGGTAAAGAGGAAAGATAGACAGATTGGAAAAATACATATGGGAATACAAAGAGGCAAGCAAGGAAAGAAACGAGCAGAAATCGAAAAAGGATGGGAGAAACAAAAAGGCAAAGCGCAAATCAGTGTAATAAACAGAGAGAATGGATAGTCAGCAAGGAGAAGGGGAAGGATACAGCGCGAAAAAGAGACACAAAAATAATCAGAGATAATTAGTGGAAAATATTTTGTTATAGCAGATCAGCTATAACCAGGAACTATCTTAAAATTGATTCAAATGTAAAGTTCTCACATTTGTGTAAAAAATAGGAAATTTTTGGTTTCGATTTCATTTGAATTGATTTTTGATCGATATTTGTGAAATTCACTGAAGCGGAATTCCGCCGAAAAAGCAATATAATATAAGTTTCAATTCCTGGTTACGCCGCACAGCCGCTCAGCGCTGACATTCCATACTTACGATGGCAATATTGTTTCGGTGCTGTTTGCGAATGTTACGCCAAGGCCATCAAATTCATAAGTACAACCTTCAGTGCTAACTGGTTTCTGGGCATGTTTCAATTCGCCCGTACTAATTGCAATTTGACCGTTTACGCAAATACAAGACATTATGATGAATGCGCCAATGCTGCCAGTCCAAGCGCTCTGCGCAAAACGAAAGAGTTTCATAAATCAACCAAGAAAAGAAACAAAAAAGAATGCACTTAAATGGTCTACTAACTTTGGCATTAATGCTCGGCATAAGTAAACCCATTAAGAAGAGCCCCATCAATGGACCATTCGTAATGGAGCTTGCCGTCATTGACAGCTGCATGACATGACTGCCCAAAATCTCAACTACAAAAACGCTGGCAACCGAAAAAATGCCAATGAGCACAGTCGTTAGGCGCATAATAATTGCCGTTTGGCGTTCGGTGAGCGGCACTTTCTTAAATGGTTTGATATAATCTTCCAAAAAGACTGCAGCTAAGGAATTCAAACCAGTTGAGAGTGAACTGAGCGCCGCACTGAAAACACCCGCAATAAACATGCCCGGCACACCAGGAAAAACGGCTAACAGATCCATCACAAGTAGCGGCACAAGTTGATCTTTGTTTGCGGCCAACTAAATTGTTAGATAAAACAAAATTAAAGCCCTTGAAGAAAACCACATATCAAACCATAGCATAACGAAACATTACTTTACCTTTGTCGTCAAGGGATCACAATCCCAATAAGTTGCATGTAACAATAGACCATTATACATGCATATTGCAGTCAGCGAGACAACGCCAATAACGAAATTAATCAAAGCCCTTTTCACGTGCTTGAGACTGGGCAGTGAGAGGTACCGTTGCACTATGATCTGATTGCCGGATAAGATTTGACCGAAATATGGTAAAGTGCCAACGATTATAGAGAGTGCAGAAAAACGCTCCGTTATATCAAACGTCCAACTAATTTAGCTATGATTAATATTCTGTATGGCATATAATTAAAAACTACCTACGCGGGAAATTCAATACGACCGGTTCGCATATTACGTTCCCACACTACGCCCAAGCCGCCCACATCGATTGTACCTTTAACGATTACTAATATGATAGCGCCCACCATAATTATTGTCTGTATAACATCGGTCCAGACAACAGCCTTAAGACCACCCTATAAATGAGACGATAGATAGTTTATATAAAGTAAATAAAAAGAAACATGTTCCGTTTACTTACCACCGTGGTATAGAAGATGCAGACAATGCATACAAGCGGCGTTATAATATGTATATTAACGCCAGTAACTGTAAACATCACACATTGATTGAATCACTTCGTCAGTTTCGTCTCACTCACACACTTAGTATTCTACTTACCCTGGTTGAAGGCCAATGCTGGCACATAAATGACAATTGGCAGCCATATGATCTGCACACATGACCAAGTGTTGTCAACGTTTGAAAAAAGTACGCGTACGATTTCAAATAACCAATAAAATGCAATTAAAACCAAAACTTGTTCTTTCAAAGTAGCAAAAAAAATACACCATGCTTACCGCTGAGATGGAGAAGAGTATGGAACCGAGCAGGCGTATACTCTTGTCGAAACGAAGTTCAAAGTACTGCAAAATATTTCGTTTGTTTTTTTTTCTTTGTTCTTTAATCATTTTCGTACAACAAAAACTTCAAAAAAACGAAATAAGCGCAAACGTTGCGTATACGTAATCAACGTGCACATTACTCATACGTCATATTGACCGCGTACATACTAAGAAAACATGATACACAGACACACATATATGTACATTCAATACAACATTAAACTTGTTGTTTTTTTCTTGTACCAAGTTTTATCATAGAACACAAACAATAACAACGAAAATTGCTTGTTGGTACGCCCTTTAGTTGTTTTATAGTGCCGACACTTGTACTCTCACACACAAGCATAGACAAAAAGGAGAAAAACGAAGTTAGTAAAAGGAAAACAAACTCTTGGCAGCCATGTTCGTTTCTGCACATTGATTTCACATACGATAAAATGCAAATAGGCTTAACACTTCTATTGCCATGATTCAATGTTCAAGCTTTTGTTCGACAAGTTTTGCTTCGCATTGCACTCTTCTATTATTTTTGTTGGCGTTGTTGTATGTTGACTAAATCCGGTGGTGTTCAACTAAACAAAAGAAATTGAATTTGCTGTACGGCGTGCATTGAACTGAACGGAAGTCGTTGCATGAACAAGAAAACTTAATGCTATTGTGCCGCAAACAAAAGCAAAGTCAACTCTGACTTTAAGGGCTTGTGGCAAAGGTGATGAATCAAAGGCACAAACATTTTGAAATCACTGCAATTAACAAAATGAGCAGCACTCAGAGTCAAAATGGAAGCTTCATTTAGCCCAGCTAATTGATGATTAAGTGAAGTCAAATTTATACAATAAAAATTAATGAATGTTAAAGATGTATGCTTATAAGCAGTTCAACATGTATTCAATCGGCAAAAATGTATGTAATTAAATACAGAAATGGTCCTAATTAGCAGCTTTGTAATCAATCTGTTTGCTTAATTAATGATTTGATTGGAAATCATCAAATAATATTCAAACTTTTGCAGAAACTCGAAGCCAAAGCACGAAGACTAGACTCGCTTATGTATGTATTTGAGCACGGATGCTGCGTAGCATAAAAGTTGAGCTTTCAGTTCTAATGCTTACTTTTTTCTTTGACAGATAATTATCATTTTGATAACATGTTTCGCACTAAAGGACTAAACAAATTGTATAAAACCAAAATGGAACTTTTATGTATGAAAAATTTCCCCTGTGTGTATTTGTCAAATCCGTGTCAAAGAGTCTTCTAACAAATGACATTGACAATCAACAAATAATAAAATAACCTTTCAGCAAAACATCAATTCATGAAATTCTATGCACAATTATCAAACACACACGATCTACCTTTCTTTAAATTATTGTCTCTATACATCTATACATTTTCCCCTCTAATTTATTGGATGCTTTTTCATTTTTGTGTTTTACGCAACAACATCGTGTACAAAAACACAAGCAACAAAGTCAGCCATTCACTTATAAATAATTGTCTGGACCAACCCACACACAAATAAACAATAAATCTATCTTTATTTACAAAGCGTCTGACAAGCGCGCTTATCAACTGTGAAGTGAGGTGTCAGCAAAAGGTTAGCGCCATATCAGACCGGGCAGACTCGCTGAACATTGTCAGTGATGCACACACACACACCCACTACCAGACCCACACATACATAAACTCTCAAACACAAGCATTTCATTTATACAAAACAATATATACAAAATACACAAGCACATGAAGGAAGCAACCACACTTTAATTACTTTAATAATGTTACAATGAAAATGTCACTGTAAGCTTATCTATGACACATTTACAAAAAAAATACATATATGCATTCTTATCATGAAAGTATCTACAAATGCCACGCAAGTCAATTGCCTTACGTCGTTGACACCAAATAATATATTTTACCGGGTAGTAATATATCTCATTTATATATTACTTTATACATAAAAGTGTTAGTACTCAATGTTCATTGAGGTGTTCCATTATTGTTCTATGAATATGTATGTGTGCATGTATATATACATATGCGCTTATTGCAAATGCATTGATTATACATATAACATGAAACATGAATAGATAATTCAATAAAAGATAATTTAATTCATGCTTTCATTTTGCATTCAATTGACGAACACGTACCTCATAGGTTGAAGTCAGTTGTAAATTACAAAAGACAGGCAAGAAGATATACCAAGAGATTAGGCCTGACAATGCCAAAGTAATCAAAATGAAAGCGTATTGTGTGCCATAGACGTAAATTTCGGTGGAAGTGCCCAACAATGAAACGCCCGAAACGAAACTGTTGAATAAATGAGAAAATATAATAAAAATTAAATTAAAAATTAAGTGTTTTTGAAGAAATCTGTTGGAAAAAAAATTTTAAGTAAAAAATGTTATTTGAACTAACAAGTATGCTTAAATACAAAATTTTTCTCTATCGCTCTATATCGATTACTAATATTATTGTTTTTCTAAAAATATGTATCGTTTTCATTATAATTCTATGAGATTTCGTTCTTTAACTTTTTGCTTAAATTTTCTTCGATTAAAATCTCTAATGAAATGCGACTTCATTATTTAACTTTCATAAATAACTTAATGCGTCTCTCTGAGACAAACACCAAGACAATTATTTCAAATTAATTGATTAATGAATGGCAGACGGCCACCGAGAACGGAGGGAAAATGGTTCGCTTCAACTTCTAAGCATTTAATTTAAAATTTTGCTGCTATTAAGTTTTGTTTGGTCAAACAACATTTGCAAATGCTTTAAATATAATTAAAAAACTTGAAATTAAATTATTTTCTTCATATGAATTTGTTTTCGTTATTATTATTATTATTTGTTTTTGTATTGCAAAAAGTGAAATGTCGCTTGAATTTGCCATAAGCATAACTTTTTTAATTTACTTGACGTTGATGTCGCAACGAAACAGTTTGAGTTAAGTTGAGTTGAGTCGGTAAATCATTGAGTGAAGTCTCTGAAAAGTCTGTTTTGAACAAAATAATTTTTTTCTAAAATGTGTTGATATTTGCAAACATCTTTCGTTCGTTGGACACTTTTGGATAAACAATTAAACGAAAACTTAAAATTTCATAAATGTGCAAGAGTGAAAAGTAAAACCATTAAAAGTTGGGCGAATGCAATAAGAACTGTTGAAATGGCAATGAAAACGAAAGTAAATATATATATATATATATATAAATGTATATACTTATGTGTATGTGGCAATTGTCGGTGACCCAAAAGTAAAAAAAGAAGCGCTTTTTTTTGTGACAATTTATTTGTTTGCCTCTTTTTTTTTGTAATTTTTTTTCGTTTTCATTTTGCTTTCTGTATAATTGTTATTCAAAGCACGTTACATGAATTTGCTGCTTGGCATTATTTTATTTTATTTGTTTGTTTTATTTCTCTTTGTCACTTTCTTTCCTTCGCTTAATACAAATTGCAATAAAATATATTATAAAAAAAACAGCAAAAAAGAGAATAAAACGCCTGCAGTAAGTCTCATGCACAGCCAACGCAATGTTAATGATAAGAGTGAAGTGTATTCAATTCTAAGCGTGAAATTATTTTTACAGTTGGTAAGCCCAAACCTGTGCACAGACAGTCAAAAAAACAAAAAAAAGGTGTTTGACCAAACGACGCAGAAATGTCATCAAGGTCAAGAACAAAAAAGTAATTTAACAAATTTTCACAATCGCCTCTTTTTTTGTCTTTGGTTGTTTTTTGACGACCGTCGACGACAACAGACATTTACAAAGCGACAAAACCACGTCAATGTTAATGATATGGCATGGCCAGAAATTAATGGCATTCAAATAAATATTAACTTGCAGTGCCGTGACTTGACTTAACTCAACTCAACTCAACTTTAAATTTGTTCATGTGAAATTCTTTTTGTTTTGTTTTGTTTTTCTTTAATGCGTATTTGATTTATACGCAAAAGTTACTTGCAAAAGTCGCCCCAAGTAGTCAAAAGTTTTAAGACTTTTATTTAGTAATAATAAACATTATAAAAATAATAATAATCGTTATCAAAATAAACACAGACTTGACCTTGACAATGAAAACAAAATAATATCTTTATTTTTATTTACTTTTATGCCGGTATGCAAACAATGGCATGCTTAACGCTTGTCGGTCTGTCAGTTTGCTTTCTATTCGACTTGATTCATTATTACGTAAAAGTTTGTTATAAAAAAAAAAGCGCTGGGAAAATAAGTCTCACCATAATTCTACGTTTGCTTTTTGAGTTTCACAGCTTTTAATGAAAAATATTCGATATCTTTTCGCGACTGAATGATTTATATTTTAAGATTAATTGTAAACAATAAAACTTTGATTGATTTGATAGAAATCATTTGAAATATTTGAGAAAAAACATTTGTAAGAAACCATGAATTTATAGAGAAGATATTAGGAACTTAGGTATGGTTTGTGATGTAGAGAAATTGGAGATAAGTTAGGGAAAGTTAAGAACAAACTTTAAAGGTGTTTATAAAAAGTTAAGATATATGTATTTGATAGAAACATTTTAGTGATCATTTTAAAACAGTTTGAAGATACTTTTAAGATAATTTTAAGATATTTTTAAGATAATTTTAAGAAAGTGCTTAGAAAAAAATTAGGAAGAGTTTAATTTACACAAAACAAGCTTAAGAAAAGCCACAATAATGTCACTAAAGTTCTGTAATTAAGTGTACAAGTCAAATAACAAAAAAAAACCTTGTCCTTAATACAACTCTATAAATTATTACTGTAACCCAAATCTGCACTTGCTGCATCAGCAAATTGTAGTAAGCACACAAAAATAGTATCAATTTTCAATGACGCCCATTTAATTACAAAACTTGTAACAAACCTCAACACTTAAGACAATCGAAAATAATACTAATAGAGTGCACACACAGCCACTGACTCCCCCCACACACACACAGAAACACACACACAGTTGACATGCCAAGCCAAGTAATTGATAATCGAAAAAGTAAAACGTTTAAAAAGTAACCATGTCTGCAGACACACACACACACACACGCACACGTACAAGCCACAGACAGACAAATAAATTAAGTGGTTTAGTTGGCTGGCAGAGTGATTATCATCATTATCAAGTAAATTTTCATTATGAACATTTGAAATCAATACACTTACCTGGCCACAAGCGATAATGAAACCGGGAACACTTTCATCTTTCGGCCACCGACAAGATAATCCAAGGCTTCTGAACCGCGACGTTCAGCATTGTCGATTGAGGCATCCTTTTTTGCGCTTTTCTTTTTCTTCTCAATGAAACCGAAATAGAAACCAATAACGGCACAAACGACAAGCATCAAAACAAAAACACAGTAATCAACAATGCCAAAATGCTGTAGCGATGAACTGAGATCGGCAACATCGATTTTCTCATGCAAGGGCGACGTTGACGACGATGACGACGACGGCGACGGCGATGAGGAAGATTTCGTTGAGAAAGTTGAAGCAAAAGGTATTGTTGTAGGACTTGACGTCGTCGTTGTTGTTGTTGTGCTGCTACTAATTAATGCCTTTACTGAATCAACAATGGCACTCGCCACAGTTGAGCTAACCGCAGCTAGTGGCGCTGCTGCTGCTGTGCTGCCACCGTCTGTTGTTAATGGCGTAGAAGAAGGCAATAAGAACGACGATGAAGTTGATGATGCTGACGCTGCTACGCTGTCGTCGCTGACCGCGTGCGTTGCTTTGCCGCTGCCTGCTGAGTCGATTGACATTTTTTGTCTTTATATATGTACTTGTTGTTGTTGTTTTTATTGACTTCCTGCGGCGCTTCACTTAGCTTTGATTGTTGTTATTATTATATTTTTTTTCTTTTCGTCTTGTTTTTATTATTGCTTTTTTTTTTGTAGTTCCTCAGTTTCGTCGTTTTCGTAAAACTTTATGAAATTGTGTCTTTCATTAATTTGCTCTGTGCACTATTTTCTACCGAACGATTTTGTCTTTTCGTCAAAAGGGTAGACAGCACGTTTCGCTGATGCTTTAATTAGGTTTCAGTTCAAGAAAATTGCTTTATTAGTACGCTGCTGATGAGTTGTTTGAGTGTTTCCGTTTTATTTCATTTCGGGAAAAACATCAATTCGACAGAAATGCAATTGAAAGAATACGAAAGAAAATGAACTTAAATAAATTTTAATGAATATATGAAGTTTTTTTAAGCTAACAAATATTTTTAAGAATTTATTTCAACTGTTTTCACTTTGAATTTAAGTCACACAACTTCATTTTCGTATTTTTTTTTATTTGATTATAAGCAACACTTATATAATAAATTTTTCTTTTATATTTCATAGAGATTTATAATATATTTTTTTGATTGAGAAGATTTTTTTTTCAAGAACTTTACGATTTTAGAAAAAACTGTTCAAGGATTTTTTTTTTAAATATTCACTAAATCAATTTATTATTAAATGATTTTAAAGAAAAAAACAAACAAGTTTTCATAATTCACTCTTTTAAGGAAATATATTGTTTTATATATAATATCCTTTTCACATGCACAACTCATCAACTCTACAAACAGTTATCGTATTTCACAAGGACACAAAAGGATCGTGAACTCACTTTAACGTTTATACACTTTAACTTCAGCTTGTGTTGAATTTATTTTTCCCGAATATATTCTGCGAACACAAGTAGGTCGGACAAGCAACGCCAGCGTACTGATTTCTCAAGTGTCGGACTTGCATGAATACTCAAAGTGTGAACGCACGATCACGCTTACTTATATCACAATCAAACAAGTGACTATGATGCTGGGGCAACCGACGCGTCGCCTGCCTTAGTATCTCACTGCCACTTGTCGTCATTGTTTGCTCTACGCTTTATTGCCTCAAATAGATCTAAAGCCACACACACGCACACACAGATGGTTCAATTTGCATACACAGATGTTTTATCTGATTGCCAGAAGAGTTTTAATTCGTTTATAATTGTGCGATTAGTATCAGATTTTCACGCTGTATTCCATTAGCGGGCAAGTTTATATCAACATTTATCTCGGCACTGTGCACGTTTACAACATTCAATAAAAGCAACTTTATTCTGAATTTAGTGTTATGAATGAAAATGTTATTAACACTTATTTGCTTTAAACCAAACACTGACGTGGCTTTTTGTTAATTATTTGGACATGTGAACCATTACGTGTCCTTCGCCAACTATGAATTTTCAACAATTGTGAAATCAACATAAGAATAACACGTTTAAACCAGACAAGTCTGACGTTTAAAGGCTTAGCTATTTGCATAGAGCAAATGATAGCATAAAGAGGATTACAATGGAGAAGGCTACAAAAATTAAACTTTCTACTTCGATTTTATTTTCATTTCAGTACAATTTTCACTGTGTTAACAACAATATATTTCATTAAGAGTATTGTATTTCTTCTCTGAGTATTAAATATGCCTTTATCAAATCCACGTGGTAAACACTTATTAAAAATAGAAATGGTAGTAAATATATTTGTTATTTATTATTAAATTAAAACAAATGAAACATAAAATAGCCTCAAAAATCCATTAAAAACAAGTATTTCATATGTTCAAAGCAATGTACTCAACCACACAAGGCCACACACACACACACTCAAAGGCACAACAATAAGCACACTGGCACTAAAGTGACAATAAATGTAGCCAGTTTGACACACTAAACTTGACAGCACGCAAGCCACCCGCCTCCAGCCACCCGCCGACGCAACAAATGTCGTACAACACCGTGTTTTTTCAAATGCAAATCGAATCAAGTGTGCCCTCAAACTCATCTGCGGTTCAAACAAATCGCGCAGAATTGCATTTGCTTTTTTCACCAAAAAGTCGAAAAAAAACCAGCGCAGAAATGAAACAACAATGACAAAACAACTGCAACAACAACAAAAATGTCAAGTACATATGCTACTTGAGCGGTAATTGAACACTTTTGTGTTTGACACTGTAAAAGTGAATAACTGAAATACAGAAAGGTTTCACACACACACACACAATCACAAATAAACATACGCAAAACGAAATGACAACAAATATTGCATACCCTTTGTGCTTTTAAAGGCCAAATCCTTTTTTATTGAGTCAAATCATGTCAATGATTATTGATTTTCAAGCAAATATAATACAACGTTTACTAATTTCAATCATTGGCTTTGTAAAAATTTCAAAAAATGTTACATGCATAGCAAAAAATTCAACATGCCCTTTCTAAAATTAAGGCACTGCAAGTATCGCGTTGAAAGCTTGAATACAATTGTCTTGTTATTGCATTTTTCATGCAGTTGTATTTTCTTTCCAATTTTTTTTATTAAATCCAAACCGAATAATGTATTAACAGTACAACAACAAGAGCAACAAAGCAAACAAAAAGAAACAAATTGAATAAAAAGTGCAAAGAACATTCATTTGACAAAGAATGACAGTTGAAGAACACATTTGACTTCACTTCAAATCAAATAAGCAATTGTTATACTAATTTTAGCTCAGTTATGCTTTTGTGTAGGTTTGTGTGAACGTGTCGGGGTCATGAATATGCTCAGTTGGTTTCATTTAAGAGTCTTACAGTAAAAGCTCAACTAGCGAGATGATAAGTTCTTGCAAAGCCAGACATAATTGGAAGAGAAAATGACTTCGCGTTAAATTTTCCACTTGCTTTAATTAAACAGTGGAAAATTAATTTAAAAAAAAAACAAGTGACAAACCATGTTTAAACTTTTTTGAGGCTTTGAGTGCAATCTCTTTGATTTTATTAATTAACTCATTAACGGAATTTTTAAAAGTGAAACGAAGAACAATATTTTTTATCGAATGCAGTTGCCTACAAATATATCTTTGATCATAGAATTAACTCTTAAATAGATTATGACAAAGTAAAAAAAGATAAATTTCTAACAAATATTTATTTTTTGATTTTGAGCCAACCAAATCAGACATTATTATACGTTTCAGTCTGGCGTACAACGCTGCGTATGAGTATTATCATATATTCACTACAACTACATGATGCAACTTATTTAATAAAAGGGTGTTTTTAAAACCAAAAAAAAATATATTGTTTGCAATGTAAGCAAACCAAAAAAAAAGTTTAATTAGTGGAAAATTTTAAGCAAATATTAACAAAATTTGCTTTTCCCTTGTTTTTTTTTTATCTTTAAGTATTTTTAGTCAAAAGCTGTAATAAAAATTATAAATATTGCAAAAAATAAAGCTTGGTGAGCTTACAACGTCTAAAAAAGTTTCTGAATGGGTTGAGATTTTTTATGATTTTTCTTATTACATTTATTGTTCTTTTTTTAGTTGTTAAAGCGATAAAAGCGACGGCGCCTGTAAGGCGATAACGATGCAAAACAACGTCAAAAAAAGTGTCATCTAATAAATCAAAAGCGAACAGTGAAAAAAAAAGACAAAGTTTTCCATCTTTGAATGACTGAAATTCACAGCATGCGAACCAGTTTGAAGTCATTAACACCGGTAAAAGCAGTTTGTGGCATTAAAGTTGTACGCCAAAATTTTGGCAAATAAATTTGGCTGAAAAAATTTTGAAAAAAAAAAAATCCGAATTATCTAAATGTGTGTGTGTGTGTATGCTGATAAAGAAAAACCTACGTCAGCGAGAACATAAAATTATTTTCCAAGAAAAATTAGAGATATGTGAGATTAAATAAAAGTAGCTGTAAAAATTAAGTACTCGAAAATTTAATAAAAATTACTTTTTTTCTTGGAAATTTAACATGTCATTTAAATTTTGCAGATTTCGCAGCCACAGACACATACCAAAGCAGTTATGGCACTCCATTTTGTTCAGTCATGTTGTTCTCCTTCTTCACCATTGCCATCACTCTACGCACCTCACCCCTCAGCAGTTCACTCTTCGCTTTTAGCTTTTGCCAAATTTATTTCGTGTACGCCAAATCGCAAAGCAATCAGTGCGCTGCTCTGGTACTCTTTACCCCCGCCCACCGCCTCTCCCACCCACTCATTGTCACCCTTTCTCAATAAATTTTTGTTTATTTTCTTTCGTTTTTTTTTTATTTTGTTATTTAAACCCTTTTTTTAATGCATGCATACATTTTTTCTCATATTATTAAATTATGAAAACAATTTTTTGCTTAATTTTTCACTCTTTTATAAAATTTTACATTTCCGCAATTTCCGTTTTTGTTTTTAATTCTTTCTTCTTGTTTTTTGTTTGCCATTCGGCTTTGCGTTCATTTTCATAGCATTTACAATTTTTTTTTTTAATTTTTCGTTTGTTTTTTCATGCGTTCGTTGTGCGCTCGATTAAGAAATTGTTTGGCCTTCGTGGCATTAAAATCGCATTGACATCTGGCAAAGTCGCGGGTCGCTTTTAAAGTCCTTTGCTAATACTTTGGTCGTTATTACCTAATTAAGTGCGCACTTAAGACGCAACTTGGCCGCCAATTGATGGCGTTAAACACGCCCATAAATTTGTGTATCTTAATTATTTCGTCTTTTAACTAATTTCCAAAAATGTTTTTCACATAAGACCATTTAATTTGTGAGCAACACCAAGTGAGTGCAAAACTGACGTATGTGACACACGCGCCTATGTAACTTATGACTATTCACTATTGAAACTTAAGCAAATCCGAACAAGCTCTACAAATTCTACTTGTCTACTGAATCTTATAAATTGTATCTATTTAATATATTAATTCTTCTTATATTTCGCATAAAATCATAACCGAAACAAGGTTACACAAAACAAACGATACTTTTTTGCTTTGCAACAAAAAACACATCACTTTATGAGCGAAATGTTGACGCAACATGTTGCCAACTTTTTTATTATTAATGGAAATCAAAATTAAATTAAATTTATTCATACAAACAAATTTAAAAGATAAATAGTGTTTACCTTAATAATTTTCAATAAATTCCGAAGAATATTTTTTTTTATTTTGTCAACGTGGAAGATTATAATATCATGCAAAAAAAAAAAACATCTTATATCTTTGGTTTTTTCTGTCACTTTAGCTCATTGTCATAAATCAATCACAAAAAAAATCGCAGTACCTTTTTTTCATATCATAAATAACGCACACACATGTATGCCGCATAAGCCATTCAGTTGCACATATACAAAGCAGACACGTATACGCAGCGTTGTATCAAGAAAAATGCCACAATATGTCTCTTGTGCAATCTTGAATAAATGAATGAATGAATGAATGAATGAGTGACGAAGGAGTTGAAGAAAACATGTTCATCAAGCATTACCACACATTAGGCGTTATTAACCACTTTAACCAAATTTTCTAAATATAACAAAGATCAACATGTGTGTGTGTGTGTTTGTGTGTGCGTTAACGCACATAAGCAGCATGTTGATAGCAAAAACCATTAGGATTGACCTTGAACTTGAAAAATGCTTTCAATATTCATGTAGACACACCAATACTTACTCACACACACAAATACACATTCACCCACACATGTAAATGTCGTAATTTTTCACATTTTTACTTGGATTTTCATTTTCTTTTCTTTTCTTTTCTTTTCGTAAATGTAACAAAATTTACGCACACAAAAGTTTTTGTTTGTTTATGCATGTGTGCTTACATGCATGTATGTGTGTGTGAGTGTACGTGTGTGTATAAGTTCGGTTGATTTTTGCCATTTACGCATTTCAGGATTTTTGGCTTTTTAGCATTTGTGTTTCGACCACATTTCTTATTAACTTGATGCCTTTGAGACTGGCTTTTTGATAAAATGCTGCCATGCTCGCATAAACTTTATTAGATGTTTCAATGCTGGCCAAAGGGAAAACGTGGCTCAAGCCGAAGCGACGCAAGGAGATGCAAGTTTAAGCAAGTTTGCTCAATTGGAAAATATACTTTTCTTTTCTTCTCTTTTATCAAAGTTCATGTGCTTTGCCTTTATATTATACATATTCATATGTCCACCTATCGTTTGTTTATGCAAAATATTGCATATTTACAAAGTTATTTTTTTAACTTTTGTCAAATGTTGTCAAAATCGTCTATAAAGTTAAATCACTTTGAAATCTTAAAGAAATTATTAGCGAAAAAAAAAATGCATAAAAATCGGTTTAATAAATTAAACATTTACTCATTTTAAATTATTTAATAATACGACCGTTAGACATTTTAGATCTTATAAAAATTTTGAGTTTTTTCGTTATCAAACGATCCCATCCACATTTATAAAAATTATACCTTCAGATTCTCACATTCAACAATTGTATTATTATCATTACTTTCATTTTATAGCTTATCAAAAGTCCAAGCAGGAGTTCCCCTTTCAAATCAATTTTTATTCAATTATAATCTCTCAAGTCAGCGTTAACAAAATGTTTAGAACTTAGGTCAGAAAATTCTAAAAATTACACGGAAATGTTTATGGTTTGTTGCTGATCAACATTGATAACTCGTTGCTAACTAAAAGTGATATAAGCACTAGTATATGACTGTATTTAGATTATCAGCCAGTCATGGATTAGATTATAAACTATGCAAAATAAGTATGAAAAAATGGTAATTTAGAACTTTTATTTGTTCATAAATAAATAAATTGCTCAATTTTTAAGCTGATAACAGAACAGCAGTCTTAAAAATCTTTATATATTTATATGCAGATCTAACAAATCAATTGATCTTTGCTCATTTAGACGCAATACCAACAACAAAAATTCTCTTAAAAATAATAAAATACCAAAAGATTACGAATGCTAATAAATAAATTACCAATAAAGTTTGCACTTAGAAGAAAAGTAAGCTTGCACTTCGGTAATACAAGAATACCCAAGACTATCGATCTTACGTAACAAACTACATTCGATAAATGTACATATGTATGTAAGCAACCTTATAGCATCAACTGATAACCCAACGAATGTTGACAAACTTAATGACTGCATTAACAAACCATTAAAGAGCCCAGAGCTTCGAATTTGAAATGACGTTTGTGATAGAAAATGAAGACTTATCGCATCCGGCACTTTAACCACCATAAGTACTACTAAGCAATTAGGCCAAAGCCTATTGCGCACTTAGTACATAAGTGCAAAGGCACTAAAGACATGTTTTGATTGAAAACTTTTTTATTTAATATAAATAAACACTTTCAATATACATAAATACAGAACTATTTCCTAAAGTAAACTATCACAGCTTATTGATTTGCTCGTACTCCTTTATAATTTCAATCACTGGCTCGTTGATGTACTTTCGCAGCTCATTGTTAGCCGCGAAATCATAATGATCCCACAAAGGATCCTCCACATGATGCAAAATCTTATTGGGCAGCAAGTCAGCGATGCGTAAAACGTCAACTACGGCCGCCATGGCATCATTGTCGCCATACCAGAGATGCATTTGCGACGTTATCAATTCGACTGGGTAGTCGGTAGGCACTTCACTCTTATAAGTCTTCAAATTTTTCTTCGTGCCATGATCAAACTCACGAAAGAGCGCTTGTTGTTGACCTTGCATATAATGCAAGATTTGATTTGTTGAAACGCCCGCAGGATGTATGACAGAAGATTCGGCGAGTGCAGTCTTTAAAACATAAATATGAAATCAAATTTAGCTTCTGCTTTTCGAGGTAAATACAAGTCAGCTTACCACATTTTTACGTTCCGATGACGAATTATATAAGACGCCATCACAGAGCGATGCGTATTTTGAATCTGGATTACATGTATTAAACAACATAGCTAAGACGAAATCATTGTAAGGCAAGAACTCCTGACAGCAGAACAATTTCGAGTATGCATTGTGATGACCTAAATAGGGCGCAAGTCTGCGCACAAGTTTGCTCCTCATATTATTCATAAATGCCACTGGTGCCAACATATGTGCCGTCTTAATCTTCTCATTATATTCCGGCCGTGTCGAAAGCAGCACAAAGAACACGGTGGTGCCCTGCGAATGACCAACGTAATGTACGGCTGTCTGACCCTGACCATTCGTAACCAAGGCATAATCAATCATAGCAGCGATATCGTAGTGACCGATCTCATGCCAGCTGAAACGCCAAAAGTATGGATGCGTGATGGAGAGTGTAGCATGCTTACGAGAGTATGTGTTGCCACGAGCATTGCCCAGCCAGACATCATAGCCGGCATCGGCAAGCAGAAAAGGCAAAGCGTTATCGGGACCACTCAACAGCCAAGCGTCCGAACTGCTAAAAAGACCATGTTGCACGATCACAATGGGACGTACAGCATTTTGATTCTGTAGTTTGTGAGAATAGGGTATCCGAAAGAGTGTAATGATGTAGCCATCTTCGGTGACAACATCATGCTCTTCGGCTGGATAACCGTGCGCAATAATACGTTGAGCCTGTGAGGATATGTGATTTAGTGGTGTTTTCTTCTTAAATATTTCTATAGCCAAAAACTTACGGTCGTCTTCGGTGGCTGCAGGCTTAAATGCGCCTCTGGGTCATTGAACTCCTTATAGAAATCCATGCCATGGTAAGGATCCACCGCAGCGGTGTGTACATCCTTATAGAGCGTTGCCGTCAATACTATCAAGATCTGAAATGACTTCATTTTTGCAACATTAAAGTGCTACTGGCGTGCTTCTGCAGACTTTGCGGTCTTTTAAGTACTTATGTGCCAGACTGTTTTCGCAAATGGCCGATAAGATAAGTTGCCACTCAAGTGGCGACTCCATTAAAATTACGTTAGTATAATGGTTCATACATATATTTCCAAAAATTGTCGATGTTATTCGTAGAAAAAATTACCGACAACTTATCTTGAAACCACTTGACTTTTTTTATAATATAGATTTTATCGTTTAACGGTTTTAGGGTTAGCTGATAATCCAATGGTCTTACCCCCAACAAAGGTTTTTGCTGGGGCTATTAACCTATTAATAAAACAGCAATTAATTAGAATTTGTTTACTATGCACTTATCACTTGTTTTCAATACTTTACGGAAAATCCAAGCCATGTGATAGAAAAGTTAAAAAATATTGTCTATTGGATTCAAAACAAAACGCATTTTATAAGATTAGTACAACTTATTATTTTTCAATTTAGCGAATAACAAAGACATAAAAAAACACAAAACAATTTTTTAAAAAGGTATTCCTCAAATTATCAACAAAAAAAGTTGTACTTTTAAAATTTTTTTTTATTAATTTATAACAACGGCACATTAACGGTAAATCCAAATATCAAGGGTTAGACCACCGGAAGTTGTCATACACTCACATTAAAAGTCAGAAACACAATTAGTTGACGCAATGAATGAAGAAGAAGGCTTATCACATTCCGCACTTCAATCAAAGTGAGTGCACGTACTTTAAACACTTACCGTTTTTAAATACGTTCAAGAGCGATGAAAACACTTTTGGAAATATCTTCATTAAAAACTGATTTAATGTTAATTTATATTTATGTCTTAAATTATTTAAGTTAAATATTTAAATATAATTATAAATAATTATTAGATTATCACAACAATTGACTTCCTTCGTACTTGTCCATAATTTCAATCACTGGCTCGTTGATGTACTTTCGTACTTCCCAATTGGCAGCGAAATCACCATGATCCCACAAAGGATCCTCCATATGATGCATTACTTTATTTGGTAGCAAGTCAGCGATGCGTAATACGTCAACAACGGCCGCCATGTCATCATTATCACTATACCAGAGATGCATTCGCGACGTTATTAATTCGACCGGATAGTCGGTTGGCACTTCACTCTTATAAATCTTTAAATTTTTCTTCGTGCCATGATCAAATTCACGAAAGTGCGCTTGTTGTTGGCCTTGCATATAATGCAAGATTTGATTTGTTGAAACGCCCGCAGGATGTGTGGCAGCAGAATCGGCGAGTGCAGTCTAACAAACATTTTTAAAGAACATTATTAATATTTCATATACTTCTATATCAGTTTGTCAACTCACCGTATTTTGACGTTGCCCTGTGGAATCATACAAAAGGCCATCACACAGTGATGTGAATTTTGAATCCGGATTACACATGTTATAGAATAGCGCCAAGACGAACTCATTGTAAGGCAAGAACTCCTGACAGCAGAACAATGTCGAGTACTTATTGTGATGACCCAAATAAGGCGCAAATGTACGCACAAGTACGCTGTCCATGTTGTTCATAAAGGCCACTGGTGCCAACATATGTGCCGTCTTAATCTTCTCATTATATTCCGGCCTTGTCGAAAGCAGCACAAAGAACACGGTGGTGCCCTGCGAATGACCAACGTAGTGTACGGCTGTCTGACCCTGACCATTCGTAACCAAGGCATAATCAATCATAGCAGCGATATCGTAGTGACCGATCTCATGCCAACTGAAACGCCAAAAGTCTGGATGAGCCGTAGGGAGTGTGGTATGTTTACGCGAATATGTGTTGCCACGAGCATTGCCCAGCCAGACATCATAGCCGGCATCGGCAAGCAGAAAAGGTAAGGCGTTGTCAGGACCAATGACCACCCAATCATCTGAGCTGCCAAAAAGACCATGCTGTACGATCGCAATGGGTCGGACAGCATTCTGATTCTGTAGTTTGTGAGAGTAGGGTATCCGAAAGAGTGTAATGATGTAGCCATCTTCGGTGACAACATCATGCTGCTCAGCAGGATAACCATGCGCAATAATACGTTCAGCCTGTCGTGTTCAAATAGTTTGAATATTACTTTCTTTAATTTTTTTATTATTTCTATTGAGAAACTTACAGTTGTTTTGCGCGGTTTTAGGCTTATATGTGCTTCTGGATCATTGAATTCTTTGTAGAAATCCATGCCTTCGTAAGGATCAAACGCTGCTGTGCGTACGCCCAAACAAAGAAAACCCATGAATATCACTAAAAGCGCAAGAGTCTTCATTTTAGCAAAATAAAAACGCTACTGTTGCATTACAGTGGACATGGCGGGCTTTAAGTAGTCGTGCCGGCATACGGACACGATACTTGAACTGATAATAACTTGAACTGAGATAAGCCGCGACTAATGGGAGGTCTTTTATTAACACTTGTACTAAACTTGAGATAGACACATCTAAGCACACACTTGAGTATACATATTTGTGTTTATTATATGCTAAAATAAAACAATAAGTTAATTGATTACAAAGACAATAAGGCAAAAATTGGTGTTTTGGGTTTGGGTTTCAACAACGTATTTTCGCCGGTAGACTTTTCATCTGATGATTCTCGCCCACTTTGAGCACGGCGACCATGCCTTGCACGGCATGCAATTCAATGTGGCAATGATAGAGCCAAAAGCCAGGATTATCGCTTATGAAACGCACAATTATGTAACCCAAGGCAGGCACTTGCACGGTATCCTTTTCAACGGCGGGAAAATCATCCGGCAAACGTTGCAATTGGCCACGACGATCGAGTTCGGGCAGCTGTAGGACCAACCAAAATAATTTTTATCAATAATATACAAACACCATTTATAAATAGGTCACTCACCCTTCTCAGATCGTTGACATTGCCCAACACTGCTTGGCCCACCAGGCGGAATGTGAAGCCATGTATGTGAAACGGATGTGTGGAATCCATGAAATTCGCAACAACAAACTCTATTGGCTTGTACGCGGGCAGCCGTATCACATTCAAGCACTCACAATTCTCACGCTGGCAGTTGCGACCCTGCGCCGCCAACGAGCTACGATTGCAGTAGTAAGCATCGTCATTATACAGCTGACGCGCCTGCAGCAACGAGACGCCCGGCGAGGCATAGGTAATGTCATCGATTTGATAAAGCGTTTCGCCATTTTGTGCCGTACGCATGCCGAACCCGCTGTAGTAAGTCAGGAATTTCGTATAACGTGGCCAAGGCAAAGCATACAATGAGCGCAAGGCGGAGGTGGCAATATTTGTATCCTTTTCAGCAAACGCACGCAATTGATTATCGGTTTCGATGCGTTCGATTGGCTTATTCACCAACACTTTGGTGCTATTGAACAGAGTACGCGTAACGCCCGTTTCAGCATTCGCGGAAACGCCTAAAATGCTGCTACGCTGCGGTAACTCGCCACGACCGCCAGTGCGATAGCTCAATACGGCGCCCTGATAGATATTGTGCGCTGCGCATTCCTCATGGCCACGCACGCGTATCCAATAGTTCGTTGCATACGCCTTAGCATCGAGCACAAAGTCGAAACGTTCGGCCGACGTTAGGAAAAAGCCATCGGCGAGCACCGGCTCAATGTCATTGCCATCGGTGCTAATGATAAGCAATTGATGATCCTCAATAGAGAACTCAATGGGACAATTGTGCACGCCATTGCTGACAACACGCATGCGATAACGAAAACCGGGCGTGACACGCAGGCGTTCGTAACGATGACGTTTGTCATTGTCGGGCCAACTGTTCATGTGATTACGTCCCTTGCCGTTGACCAGTATATTCGTGACTGTTTGAAAGTCATAGCCGTAGACAATATCCTGTATCATTAGCGTATGCTCAATCAGGTCATAGTCGTACAGCTGCGCATGTGCATTAGCCTGCCGTGTCTGCCGTATGACCATGTTGCCTGCTACGCCAAGCGCACGCTGCCAGCCAACGTGACTGTGATACCAGATAGTGCCGCTGCGATCGGCCTGAAAGCCATAGCGATATACCTCGCCCGGCTGTATCGGATATTGTGTGACATATGGTGCGCCATCCATTTCGGGCGTAAGCGACATGTGCACGCCGTGCCAATGCATGGTCATCTCTTCGGTCAGATAGTTAAGGACATCGACGATAATTGTATCGTTTTCGCATACCTCAATCGCTGGGCCCGGCACCATGCGGTTTACGGCCATGACCGGTGTTGCTACACCATCGCCATAGATGCAATGCTCGGCAGCGCAAGCGCGTTCATCTGACAGGCAACGCTGGCATTCCCTGCCCAAGCGTTGATAATTGTGCACGGCAAGTTGATAGTAACATTGTTGTGTCTGACCCGATTGACACACGCGCCGGCACGGATGACGTTCGTAGCCGCCAAAATTACTGATATCATCGTTTAGGTACTCCTGGTCCGCATAGGGTTTCACTTTGTTTTTGTTATTATTGTTACTGTGATTTGGTCGCAGGAAGCTCGGCCAGCCAAATGACCAGTCGAGCGTTTTGTTACGCGCTTCAAACTTATCTATTGGCACATCGTCCAAAATTTCATTGGTGTCCTGCACGCTCTCGTTCGCTGACACTGTGAGCGTTAATAATAGCAACAAAAGCCAAAGACCGCGACACAAATGTAAACTTTTACTTTCAAAAACGCGTAACGTTGTACAAGTCTTCATTTTGACGCCTCAACGAAGAGTGACCAAAAATGTGTCTATGTTTCTCAAAGAAAGTTTTCTTTCTGGGTGTCAACTTATTCGCTTTCCGTATGCTGAACACGTGCACGTGCCATAATAGCTGAGGGGCATTTAATGAGCTTCTTACTTGGTGCTTTGATGACCATTTATCTTTTTTGAGTGTTGTTTTTTTTTTCAATTTCGTTTGATTTAATTCCCTCAAGTTATTTTCAAGCGGTGGGTGAAGGGTGAGTTGAATTTTACTACCTTATAGTACTGAACTGTCTTAAGTGCCATTCACAAATTAACATTTTAAAGACAAAACATATATGGTTTCTTGTAATAAATTCTTCCTTTATAAAACAACACTCGTTTTCAGCTCCTCACTCACCTCTAGGTTGCATAGGATCACGCTGCACATAATCTTAATACAAACATATATGGATGTGCACGATCGTTCAAGTAAAGGAACAAAAGTTCATGCCAATATCTTCAGCAGAAAAAATAAAAACGATCATGTCGTTTAACATAAAAATTACATACATTTTATTTCTTCATTTGTTCATTTTTCGCCAGCAACATTGCTCATAATACTTATAACCCCACATGCAATAGGCGGTCCAACCGAATTCTCCTCGTTCTGATAAGCCAACGCGTTGGGCAACGCTTGTTGCGCGGAGGAGAACACTTCCGCATTGAGCGCTGTATTCAAATCAATGGGCTTGCTATGTATCACAACCGAGCGACCCACAATGCCATTGAAACCGAACAGATTCAGATAAATGCTCATGAAAGCAGCAGAGATGCTGCCATCCTCCTTGGTATCAATGTTGCCAAGCTGACGATTTGTTTGGAAACACATTCAATTAAACTATTAGCAATTAAGTCGTTACAACAACTTACAAAATTATTTGGAAATTGACTGCCTGTCGATTTGCAGCCTTCGCTAAGATCGCCGTATGTGTGTATATGCAACGCGTGCTTGCCCATGGGTAAGCCGGTTATGTTTATAGACACTTTTATATCATTATTGTAAGGCAGTTGTTGGAATGTTATCATGCCTGCGACATCGGCCGCCTCACCCTCGCCCATAAGTCTGGCAACAGCTTGCCAGTGTGGCTGTACCTGTGGAACCGCACGCAGGAACAAAAACAACAATTAGTGAGTTCAAACTTTAATGTAACTGACCTACATAGCCATAACCGTAATAGCCTGGCGTAGAACCATGCAATAAGTTACTGCCACCGATGCCAACGCCTAACGGTACCGTTAAACGTTCAAAACGTTTCACTTTTGTTCCGGAAACAACTTTAACCGCTTCATCGAATCGCGTCTCATTTGTTGTTGGTCGCAAACGATCGAAAATGTTTTGTGCGTTTAATGCACCGTTAAAAAAGCAGAAAATTAACGAAAATAAAAGCAAATGTGCGGACATAATATATGTACAACCGTTATTAAATTTATAGGATAATTTTATAGGTTTTAGCAATTTTTTGTTTTTTTTTATTTGATTGTTGAATTGATGAAGTAAAGAACTTGATAGAACTGTTCTGTGCCAAAGTTATGCCTCAACTGAAGGTACAGACAATGCGTGTGCATGGTTTTGATGACTTCGACATGCTTTTCATGCCGCTTGCACACGCTAATTGTCACCATTTGAAGGGGGCGTTGGGGCAATAGACAATAACCAATCCATACGAACACATTAATAACAATACAATTGAACAATTGTCATGTAAGCTGAGCGTTCGCTGTATGTGCCATTCGTTTTTTTTTTTTTTTTTTTTGTTGTGGGTATCAATTTAATGTTATTAACTAATGAAAGTGTTTCACAGCTTTGTGTGTGTTTTATTTTAATTGGGTTAACTTGAAATCACAATTTGAAAACACGCAAATAGTTGACGAAGATAGCATAGATAGATTTAGCATTGCACCCAAAACTATTTTTTTTGGGACTGATTTAAAAAAAAAAAATTAATTTTCAGTTTGACAATTGCATTTTATGATTACCTGGCAACGTTAAGTACGTAGAAAAATCCAATCTAAGTATACCGTTACTTTAGGCAAGAGGAAGAACTGGAAAGAATCATTTATTTTCAAGCAGGCGACGCACGCACGTTCTTTTTTTATTCTCGATCCGCTCAACGATTAATGCAAATATCTACTTGAAAGATATCTTGCGCAAAGTAAACGGAAAATAAATATGGAAGAACTTCACGAAATGCTATCGCTCACACAGCATTATAAAGGTGCTTGTCTGGACATAGATACACTGAATTGGATTGTACGCGTTGGCGCTTGTTCCTATCAATATGAGGAGTTATTGATGTACTTGGAGCTGGAGTTAAAAAAATATTGTAACAATATTGAACTATGTTTCGTATTAGAGCTGTTGGAAAAGTTACGCACATCAGAATTACAAAATCCACAGACGGAATATGGCAAAATGAGTGCCTCCACATATCGATGCCAAAAATTGCAAATGTTGACAGTGCTGCTGCACGAAGCGATGGGACGTAGCAAAGGTGCCGTATCAAGAGACAATGCAGCCAGATGGCCGGACCAACGTAAGCAACTTAAGAAAGCGCTTAAAGCTTCTGCACAAAGCGGTAATCAACGTCTAACACATTAGCCAATTTGTTTCCAATTTTTTTTTATTGCTAAAGCGTTCATATTATGCATTTTAATAATAATATTAATAAATTATTAATTATTAATGGACAATTCAAAACTAAGCATTTCATTAAAAAAAAATTGTTCATATAATTTGTTGCATTGTGACTTATTGCATTTAACGTCTGCCACCGCGTCCGCCTCGGTAATAATTTGACTGACCGCGACGCTGTTGATTGTAATGACCGCCACCGCCGCCGCCAAAATTACGACCATTTTGTTGTTGTTCATCGCGGTCAAAGTCACCGGCACCGCCGGCTCTTCCTTGCTGATTCCATCCAGTACCTTGGACTCGTCCGGTGCCAGTTATCCAATTGTTTTGATCATGTTGTTGTTGTTGTTCGAATTGCGGACGCTGTTGATTGAACTGAGGTTGTTGTTGTTGTTGCGGCTGCTGCTGCTGCCAATTGCCACCACCACCACCACGTCCTCCACGAAAGTTGCCACCTCCACCGCCGCCGCCGTTGCCACCACGACCACTTCCACCGCCACGACCACCACCAGCACCTCCTCTTCCACCTGTTTATAGTAAAAGAAAATAATATGTTTGTATTTATGGAAAACATTATTTAAATTGTTACTCACCTGGACCACTAGCACGCTGCTTTTGCCAGGATGGCATTTCTGGTGGCGGTGGCGCATGCTCATTTGCACGTCCACCACGATCCGGCACACTGCCAATTACGTGCTTCTGTATTTTCGAAGATGTATTTTTACGTACATTTGCCGAACTAGTTTTCTCAATAATTGCCAAATCAGCACGTGCGGCAAGTAAAGCAACAATATTGGTTTCATCGCCGCCATACCTTAGCTGCTCCAGTTGCTTCATTTTCCGCTGGAAACGCTCCACAATCTCATTCTCACGCTTCTTTACTTTATCGGACCACTGGAAACTTTGTATGGTCACTTCCAGTCGCGTCAATAACACCTGACGTCGTAAATTATATTCCGAATCTAAATTGTCGTGAAACGCTTCTAATTCTTTCCATTGTGCATCAGTCAAAGGTTTTGTTGTTCGCAAAAGTGGCTCACTTATGACACCCGGCTTGACCTGGCGCATACGTTCTTCAACCTTAAAATTAAGCTTATCGAAGAGCGCCTTTGGGCTAATGTTCTCTGGTGGCTTCCCCATCTGCAAATCTCGTGTAAGTTGCTCAAGTGCTTTTGCCGTATTTGTTTCAAATTTGGGTATCACATACGATTTCTCGACCGGACGCAATTTCATGCTCATTTTAGTTGCCATTAATTCTGACAGCAAATAGTCGAGAAGCTGCAATAGTGATGTTTGCGTTTGAAATCGCTCTGATAACGGTCCCAGCACAAACTCTTGGTAAGGACAACCCAGTTCTTTGAGCAGTGCCGCTAACTCCATCGCAAATTCACTGGCATCGTCCAGACCTTGAGATGACACCTCCTCATCCGTTTTGCGTAGCACATGTAATTCATGTGTCAGCCAGGCTACCAAGTCGCGAAAGCTAGCACTTTTTAGGCCACCACTCAAGGCATCCGTGAGAACATCGTTTTTCAGACACGGCCCGTTATAGCGTACGGCATTCAGGGCATCAATGACATCCAATTCGCATTCCATTAGTTTGTTCCTTGTTTCTGTTTTTATTCACAATTTTTATTTGAGGTTTTTTCGATTTATTTAAATAATTTTTTTTTATTATTATTGTTAAGGAATAAGACCGGCTCTGACAGTAGTGCCACTCCTTCGCGGATAAATATAGACAAAAAACGAATTCAAATTTTAAGAAAAAAAAAACAGAAAACTGGACAATTAATAAAAGTATCTAAAATCAAGTAAGTTTTCACAAGTCCGCACAATTTTTATCGTTAAGGCATGAAGCGCTGACCGAACGGATAGATCTATCCAGAAAAAGGCTGAAGGGGTACCACTGGCCGGCTAACTTGCCGGTTGTGCTTCCTCTTCTAACACAATATAAAAAAAAAATTCATTCAGACCAATTTGACGCCAGCTAGCTTTTTGTCATGGCAACCACAGCCATCTGAATGAAACGTTTTATTTCGAGTACAATGTTACTTAATTGCATGCCTCACGGTAGAATTATATTAAATTTTTGTTGTGTATAACAAAATGAGTTCCTCTACTTTTTCAAGACATAAAAAGAATCACAAATTTTTATGGGATATTGAAAATTTAAGAGCTACAATAATCTTAATTTCATTTTTAACAGAAAAGGTAGTTTTATTTATTTTGCGTACATTTTTTTTTTTGCACAATTTCATGTAGTTTTACTTGTTGGTTGTTTAAACTGTAGGTTCTTTATGTTATTTTGTATTTTGTTTAAATATAGTATGTTTCCTTTCTTTTTTGTTTTGTATATGTATTTTGTAAAGCAGGAAGTTTTAGGATTCGTATTTCAAGCACCTTTGGTGCATACAATTTTTTACAACTTATTCAAATAATATTTATTTTTAATTTGTCATTTAATTATGTTTACTTTACACTCATACATATTTGCATGAAGCTGCTTTTATTCATTTTTTTCATGTGAATACTGACTGACATTTATGCGTACAGTGAACAGACAATAACGATCTGTGCTGTTACTGTACGTAAACATATGTATATTATTTATTTTTCAAGCTTTATTTCGTTTGCATATATATATGACTTAATTAACTAATAGTTGCTCTTTAAAAGCTACACAATAAACTTGATTATTTTGTTTGTAAACATTTGTTTTGTTTTTAAATGTTTTTTTTTTCCATTTTTCCATTATATATTCAAACAATTCCATACAATATTTTATTACATGTATACATAATAATAAGCTTGTTTTATGTATATTATTAAATATATTTAACACAACTTATTGTTGTTTTTTTGTAACTGTTTTTTTTATTTTTTTGTTTAACAGTCTCAGTATATAAAATAAATATCTATATATGTTTATATATGGGTAATGCATGTTACTTATTTTGCCTTTTTTAATTGTCTACATGGGCGTTTATATATATATATATATATGTGTGTGTGTGTGTACAACTGTAGGTAACGTTGATTCTTCGCATTTTTTTATTTATTTTTTTAGTCGCTTTTAAAGTCGCAAAACTCAAAATATTTTCCGTTTGATTTTTTCGTTTTTTAGTTATGTTTTACAAGTTTTCAACCCTTATTTGTTTCTGCTTGACAAACTTATTTGTCTAAATAAAAATTATAATTAAAAACATGTCCATATTATCATCAGTTCATAATTAAGTAATACATAATTAAATCAATATTAAAATTAAACAACATACTATTTTATATGTTTAGCTTAGCATACTAAATTACTAATATACTAGATTAGTTTCTCTTTTCTTCCATCAATAAAATGAAATTAACTTTATGCTATGTACAAAAGTAAAATTTTAATATTGTTTTTGTGTTGATTTTTTTTTTTTTTTTTTCGTTTAAAATGAACACACATTTTTTGTAGCTAATCCGTTTCTCTATGTCTTCATTAAGTTACTAAAAATTACAAATTTAATGGCACAAAAATTTCAAAAAGTCAAAAGTTATATGCAAATGATTATTTAGCAAAGAATTTACATTTTTTCGCAAATCTATATATATTTTTATTATCTTTTCATAATTTTGTTTTTAATTTTTTTTTTTTCATTTGTTTTTATTTGATTTTGCGTTTGCCAAGTCAATCAATTTGATAGCGTTACACATTTAAGTAAAACTATATTGATTATCAATAGCACGGCCCGTTTCATGGGCAACGCTACTGCCGCCTCCGCCACTGGCGTCGCTACGACGCGTCTGACGGCTCTGCTGTGTTTGTGTGGACTGCGCCTGTTGCGACTGCAGTGATACCGTTGATGAGCGCATCTGCTGTTGCTGCTGTTGTTGATGCTCTCCATTCGGTGCCAATGAAGGCGTGTCATGTACGGTGAGCGTGCTGGCATCCAAGTGAAAATAGACTTGTTCTGGATAGTAGTGCATTTCATTTGGCAGTTCGATTTCGAATGTCTTGAGGCGAACACTTAGATCCATGGTAATCACTTCACGCGGCTGCAGATGCATTTAAATATTATAAAATTAGATGATTTTGATTAAGATTTATAGCATTTTATAAAAATTAAAAAGGCATGCAACATTTAAGAGCTTAAAACAGGCAAAACGTGCCTTAGGAATAAAAATATAACCGTTGATCAAGTAGAAATTGTTCTGAAACATGCTCAGTTGCTAACATTATTTTACATTAGTTTTTAACTACAACAATTAATATAAAAAAAAAAAATGTTTGTTGCCATTTTAATTAAATTATAAATAATTGGATTGGTTGGTTGGATTTGATTGATGGATTGAATTGGGAGATTGGTTTGGTATGGTTTGGTTGGAGGAGTGTTAGGCACATGATGTTGCATATTGCGTGAACATTCAAATTAATTGATTTCAGAGCAATAACTTGAATATTCAGACAATGCTATGTGCTCGACACTCAAACGAAAAGCAAAAGAAAATAAAAAACCATCACTGACACTGAATTGACTCCAAAATTTAGGCTATCTCACATGTCTCGGCGATGACTGATGATTGTATCCTAATCCAGTATTTTGTTGTTGTTGCTGTTGTTCCGTGCCACCCAATTCGTTGAGGCCACCGGTGCTAAAATTATGAACCCATTCGGTTAGTGTTACGTCCGATGTACCACCCGATTCTAATGGTATCGGATGGTGTCGGAAGTGTTCGAGCATCTCTTGTATTGAAGGGAACCATAAATGTTGTACGCGACATTGCCCCTTCTCGGAAAGAGTCATGCGTAAATGTTTAGCACGTCCTTGGAAGTTGAATGTCAGTACAAATTCACCCTTGCGTGTCTCACTCTGACGAACAAGAAAGAAACCATGACCGGCTGCCTCCGAATGCAATACCATGCGTGCCGCCTCTGAACGTGGCAACGTTCCATGGAACCAAGGAAATTCACGCATTTCAGCTGTTAAATCAGCTACATTTACGTCTGCTTCAGCGCCCTCGCCAAGTTCATTTCCATCAAAGTTGCTCGATGCCGAGAGACGCTGTTCGCCACGTTCACCGGGTCCCATTGGCCGTCGCGTTGGTATATCCGGCGGTACTGAGCTACCGCCGATAACGCTGGCATCCGCAATAGCACCATTTGACTCTGAACCGGCAATAGCAAGTGGCGTTGTTAAAGCACTTGCTGTGTCAGCGTTTAAGGTACCAGTTACACCACCAACATTACCATTTGAACCGAATGTGCTCTGATGATGATATTGTGGATTCTGTACAGCATTTAGGCTTAAGGAATTCGTGCCACTAGGATTTGTCGACACTGGTGATGTTTGCATAGCTGCTGCCGCTGCCATTGCCTCTGATTCAATCATTGTCGGTTGCTGTGTGGGCGGCGTTCGCATGCAATAACGTATGGTAGCCAACCAACTGCGCATATCATCGGCATTCTCGGCCTCAATTACATATTCCATATTATTGTCTGCCTTCAGTACAAATGTGTTCATACGATCGGGCATTTCCAGTGTTGTTGTCTCACGCGCCTCCGAGATAAGAAAACAAAAGACGCCACTACGTGGTTTTGATGCCTTTGGTGGCATATAAAATTCCAACATATAACCACCAACAGCTTTGACCAAGGCCAAACGACATTTCTCCCACTTCTGTGTACCAGTCGGTTGATCCAAACTTTCCGGTGTAAGATTATTTACAACGCCTTCTTTGCGACATTCAACAACAATTTTGGCCAATTTGGTTTTGCTCTGCTTGCTGCTGCCAACACCATCTAAATCATCAGAATTCTTGTGAAAGAACGCCTGCAAAAATAGAAAATTCTAATATTAAAACGTTTTTATAACACTGCTCCAACACAAGAAGCTAGCAGAGTTGCTGCACACAAGCCGAACCTTGCCCTTGCGTAGACCCTTGAACGAAAGCCGCCGAAAGAATGCCTTGTGAAAGATCTTCGATGACTCGTGCTCATCATTGTAGTCGCGTTCATCGAGCGCACTGCCATTGCCGATCTGTTTACAATCAAAAACGAATAAATATTTTACATTTGCAACAAATTCACATGACATATGACATACCTTTAAATTGCTGCGTCGCCGATAGAATTCAACATCATAGTGCTCCGCAAAGGATTCCACGAATTTTTGTGCAAAGCTACGATGTTGTATGTTTCGTGCCTCATCTGGTGGCAAATTACCATTTATGTAACTGATGCATGCCTTTGCGAAATCAGCAGCTGCGACACGAGCATGTCTTTCACAGAACTCCTCCCAACTGGTGCCATATGCGTACGCTGAGCCACCAATTGCGCCAGCGTTACCAAGCGAACCCGACATCAAATCACCGCCGCCACCAGCAGCGCCTAAACTGAGATGACTTGTCGGTCCGATATAGCCGCCGGCGCTGAATGCGCTCGAGCCGGCTGTGCCGTTGCCACCCATATGGTGGCCGTGACTGTTGTTATTGTTCAGATTCACTTTGGCTGCCTTGTTACACACGCGGTTTGTGTATTTTTTATTTTTTCTGGCTGTCTGAATATGTGCTCACCGCTTTATTCGCTCACTGCGCAAACGCTCAATTCAGCTAACTTATATATACAAACACATATAATTTTCTTCGGCTTTGTTTTGCTTGTCTCGCTTTGACGATGACACCGACACTGTCAACAACTACGACGACGACGACGACGACGACGACGATGAAAACGAAGACGTCGTTGCTGTTAGTGTAATTAAGTGAATTTTTTGCGCGCCTTTCTTGACACAATTCTTTAACCTTTTCGTTGTTCAGACACTCGCTGGCTTGTTCACTCGTTCGTTTGTTGCTTCGTCCTCCACCTTCTTATTGATGTTTTTGTCTAAGTTGTTTCCTTTCGTTTGCAGCGCTGCAGAAAGTAAAAAATTAATATGTTTATTATTAGCATGAGCAATTTATTTATTGTTTTGGCAAACGGAAATACATTAGCGCTTAGTCATTGTGTCACAAATAACAGACACCCACACATTTTACAAACGTTGCCCAAAAATGCTGCAACGGAAATGCCCCCAAAAAGACAAGTCATGTCTTAAATCTTAATCTGACAAGTTCTCTATTGACGAAAACACATGTGTTGTCTGTTTTGCGGATTTAATGTTCCCAACGAGCACACCTTAAATGATACACTGGCACAGCTGCAGCGCACAACAAAAGCTTTAGCTTTATCTTGTTTCAGTTTCAGTTTATTTTTGTTTTGCCGGCAACGAAATACAGTACATAAAATCAGTTCAACAACAACAAAGTACAGTGGCGGTTAGCTAAATTGTTAGGCGCCAACAATAGAAGATTGTTTACAATCAAAATGAGACGTTGATAAATATCTAGTGTTTGTATTTGTTTGTATTTAGTCTTCATATTTCAGATGAATTGACTGCATACTTGGTAATACATTTATAGATTGAGTGTACACAAATAAAACAAGATTTAAGAAGACCAATATATAATTTTACTTTTTAATAAACAAGTTCTAAACTTTGCCATTGCTTATATACAAACTCTCTTCAATTCTTATGTATTTAATTGGGATTGCATCTTATCAATAGCAACAAACCTCACTTATAATCATCTCTATACCTGTCACCACAATCGCAGCTGCAAAGCGCTCGCTCATAGAACATGCATAAACACACAGTTTTATAGCTGTTCGTTCGGGCGGGTGACAGCGTGAGCGGCAATAGCTGAGTTCGGAAATTAAAACGAATCGAACCGAATAACAAAACCAAAGACGAAGACGCACAGCGCCACGCTGCGTTCTGACGAGCCGACACTTGTTTATATGATTTGATTTGTTTGCTTTTGCGTTTTTATTGTTGTTGTACTTTTAATTTTTTTGTTTTTTGTTTTGTGTTTTTCTTTCATATAAGACAACGCAGACACATTCCGACGTCGGCGTCTATGTCGGCAACGACGTCGTAGCTGTCTCGTTTTATTTTTTTGTTCAAACTATCGAGGGATTGTTGTTTTTGCAAACTAGAGCTTTTTATTCATAAAAATGTTTATTGTTTTTATTTGTTTTTTTTTTTTATTCAACTTGTTCATTAAAATATATAAAAATATATATCACGCACATACAAAAAAAAAAATGTTTTTGGCATTGCTGTTTCACGACACCTTACGTTTTTTATTGCATGATCTAACTTTGCAAAACAAAACTGAAAACAAGAGCACAATTGTTTTTGCCTATTGATTTAGCGATTTCTTTGTTATTTGTTTAGTTCAGTACGTAACTAAACACGCGAAAAACCGCAAAAAACAACAATTATTAACAAATAGATAAGTAGCAGTCAACATTGTTATAATAAATAAGTGCCTGGCGCCTGGTGGTGGCGGGCTCATTCAATCCACCTGTCTGGTAGCGATAAAGACAGCGCCGCCAATACAGCTGCTACCATCGCCACGCCCCACTCCGCCGCTCAAGTGATATTTCTAAAAACAAACTTGCAAAATACATACGTCAAATGTCCACAATTGTGTAAACAATTTCCAAGCACGCCAACGTATGCGTTCTCATTCACTCATTGTCTGAAAGCAAAAGTGCTTGCAGCGCATTCAATTCAATTACGTTGTTTTTCTCTTTTTTATCTTTGTTTGTTTTGCTTTTTTTTTCTTTTTTTCTGTAATATTCAGGTAGACAAAGACAAACGCGTATATGAAGACCACCCACAAACATTCATGCACACAGATTAACGCCCACGCTCCAAGTGCAAATAAGCATGCCGATGGCAAACCGCCTACCTTACATCTTTCTAATTCCTTTTTGTTGTTCTTATTCCCATTACACACTCGTTCTCACCGTCTGTCGTCCTTTTACACTTTTTACAAACTTTCTTCACTCGTGTCCTTGGTCACAGCATTACAACAACAACACACACAACCAGTGCTGCCACTTAATCACTAAGAGCACAGGACTATGCGAGTACAAAAATTAACTATTATTACTAATAATTAAATAGAAACAAATATATTAAATAAATAAATAAAAAAAACGCACACACACTGTTGCCGATATTTGTTTGTCAATGAACGGCGTAAATCCCGTAGGCTGAGGCTGCGCTGCTGACGCCTACGTTGCAGCGCACCACTGTCGACTTTGCCACCAACGCAAAGTCTAAAAGAACTACAAGATTCGCTTTAGCGCGCTCACCTTTATGTAAATTACACTTTCTTCATTCAACGATAAGCACTTTCAAGCACTTTATTTGTTTATGTACATCATTTTTACTTAATTACACATTTTTAAAACGTAATTCATACACACAATGTGTTTTTATTATTTCTTTCTTTCTGCCGACTTCGCGCGACTTCCAAGACCCTGTAGGCGTTACAGTGTTGCCAAATTAACCATTTTCTTGCTGTTTTTGGCCATTTTTCAGACTCGATGGCCACTAAAAATGCCTCATAGTCGACAGCCACAATTTGAGCCATTTTTACAAATCTGTTCAGTAACTTTTATTTTGAATTAAAGCTGGCGTCTATTTTATTGATGTTTTTGTTTAAGTTTAGTGGGTGCTAAGTATCATAAGCGATGAGAATAGCTATATTGGCATCAAGCCATGTTGGACTTGGCCAACGGACAATCACTGCTGCCAAATCAGTTATTTTTCGCTACGGCATTAATTATTTATAATTGACCTCACTCATGCCGTAGTATTTCTTAATCCAAACATAAGTCAAATCTATGTCCAGCTCACATACCTAACATTCTGATTCCACATTGTTTCACTCAGTAGGCTGGCACTAAAAACTCACATACGCCACTCTAATTCCAAATCATAGCATTTTGAACCGCAGCAGTGCTGCCGATTTTGAGCAAAAAAAGCAAATTTCAGCGGAATACTTCTTT